>CAUEHQ010000445.1:0-31929 GCA_958510825.1 Brachypterus glaber
GGCTAACTTGACCGACCCTGTTTTGCACACCAAGCATTCTTGTGTTATTGAACTTAAATAAACTAGGTTTGTTTGTAAAACAATTTTGAAATAAATACGGTACGTAGAATTAGAATTAAATTATTAGATTATCAGATTGAATACCGTAGTGTCGATAGTTGGGTAGTCCCAAAGTGGGCAGTGCCCATTGGGCAAAGTAACTCTGACATCTCTGTAACCTAAAGTGGTAAGAACGTGTATTATAAATAAGAGTTTAATTACCCCAACCCCAAACCCGTATCCAGCAAAATTGAGAGGAAGACAATTATTCGTAACAAGAAAGAACCCATCATTCGTGACATGGTAGAAGTGTCCCACTACGATCCCGAGTTGCGTCACCATACGTTTATTATTTATAGTACCTCAGCCAAGCGAGTAGGAAATAATGCAGGAAACATCAACAAAAAATTGGTAAAAATGTATCGTAGCAATAAGTTAGTAATAGTTATTTATTTTAAGGCAAAATGTAGTCATGTCCAACTCAGATAATAATTATGTTTATATTGTAGAAAATGCAAAATTAAGAATTTTTTTTACGCCATTTCGGGTTCAAGGAATGATTTCAATAGTATTTTGAAGGTATTGGTAATAGGATATTTTCGGTCAAAGTAGCTTAATCAAAATAGGGTTTTTTTAGGGTTAGAGATTTATCGTTGTCGAAAACTCAAATAAAAGAAAAGATTGCGACCTATTTGTTTTGGGCTAAAGCGATATCGAGTTACACGAGACGGTTGTAATTTTAAAGGCTTGAGGAAATATTAGAAAAACAATGTTTGGGTTGTATACTGTTCAAACTTTCATAATTTTTGCGATTGAGAATTATTTTAAAATGTAAAGATTTATTTTGCAGACTTTAAGTGGTATTTTTTTCAGAAAGTTTTAGACAAAGCTTAAAACAGAAACTTGATAGAGGGTAAGAAGTACTTTTTATAATTTTTAGTATGATTACAGGGTTGATTTAAAACTAGTTATAGATTAAAGTTTTTGCGGTACTAAGTTTTTCTAGAGTTTTAACAAAATGAAGTTATAAGTGGAAAATTTTTTAGATAATAACTTACCAATAAACTTAATTTGCATTTTCCAGGAAAATAGGTTGAAAGAGGGTAGTAGATAGAACAAAAACATAATCACAGAAAAATTAAGACACAGTATTCACTATATTTTTTTAACAAAAAACAGGTATTTTAGTTCGATGTTGCACCTTATAACATAGGATTTTTTTTTAGAGAAATACAATAACTAGGTATTGTGCAGTTAAACATAATTGAAACTAAAAAATTAAATTATATACAATCATTAAAAGTAAGTAAGTTTGAATTTGCAGAATTGCATAAATAAATTTTAGTGTTGAATTACTAAGATAAAAAAAATTATATAAAATAAGAAAAATTATTTTTGGGAAGTTTTATTTTGGAAAAAGCTTTTTTGGTTATTTTCGGGTATTTTTTAGAGTTATTGGCCAAGTAAGAAGGGACGCTGATTTTAGAGCTTTAGAGAAAGTTTGGTAAAGTTGATGTTAATAGAAAAATTTGAGTAATTTTGAGAAGTCAGTAGTAAAGCGGTTGTTACAGGCCATGTAATGTAAAGATTTTATTTATTTTAGAAATTTCGTCCGAAATAAAGCTAATTAGATTTTTAATTTGATTATTGTGAGGCACTAAGTAATAAAAAAATTATGTATTTTGTTTTATAGACCAGCGGAGGCACGTCAGAAGAAAAAGCAGAAATAGAGAGAAGGAAGTTCAAAAACTACCGCCAAACAGGGAATAATGGAACAAGTTGAGAAAGCTGTGAAAAATCTTTAACGCTCCACCAGAGAAAGGAACAGTCATTCAGATCAGGGTTGGTACGTCTCGCTGATTTGGAGTTGAAGCTGTATGGTTGATCACACAAGGGATGTACACATATGAACGCTGTTAGGACCACCGGCCTTGGATCCAACAGAGAAAAACATTCTATGCCCTGGTAAAAAAGGACCCAAGAAAAATAAGTTATGAAGTTTCGAAGTTATGAAGTTGTAGAAGTACGAAGTTGAGAAGTTGAAAATTTAGAAGTCCCTTTGGCTCAGCCGTCCAAAATCCGAGGTTAAAGAGGTTAAGAAGAAAAAAGTTCAATAATGAAGTAGAAGAAAAAGTATTATGGTGTAAAAAGTTTTATGTTGAGGCAAATGGCAAGCCCTCAGAAAGTTTCCTAAAGGAGAGGAAATTCGTCGAGTCCATGTTAGGTCAGTTGGGTAGCTACGCAAGCGTATCTAAGAGTTGTCCAAACAGGCTTTCAATATGGAAAAATGCAGCAGAAAATAAGTGAAGAGATTCCCGATGAGGAAAGTAGTTTCCAGAGATTCCAAATGGGTGACAGTCGTGATAGAAAATGAGCATGGAGATGGATGTGCCTCTGCAGAGTCTCAACAGAAGAAAATGTAATATATAGGTAATTTATTATGTATTGTAAATATTTTGGTTTTCAATAAAGATTACCATTTCGCTGGGGCGCGAAATTCTTAGGTGCCGGGGATGTCAAGAGTTGGCTAGGTAGCCATACAGGCTTTACCTAAATTTCATAAAACAATTTTATTATTTATAAATTAGTACCTTGTATTGCATACAGATGTTTTGCACACCAAGCATTCTTGTGTTATTGAACTTAAATAAACTAAAACAATTTTGGTATAAATACGATACGTAGAATTAGAATTAAATTATTAGATTATCAGATTGAATACCGTAGAGTCGATAGTTGGGTAGTCCCAAAGTGGGCAGTACCCATTGGGCAAAGTAACTCTGACATCTGTAACCTAAAGTGGTAAGAACGTGTATTATAAATAAGAGTTTAATTACCCCAACCCCAAACCCGTATCCAGCAAAATTGAGAGGAAGAAAATTATTCGTAACAACTGAATCAACTCTTTTTAACAGATTTAAATCTAGACAAGTTTTAATTCCTAACAAGGGAAATGTGTTACTATTCACTACATAAAATTGAAATATCTCTGAAATGTTTTTATATTTACATTTGAGATAGCAGTGACCAATGATCGGTAATTGGTTTTTAGTATACGAATGTAACTTAATATTAGTATTTTAAATCAATGAAAAATCAAAATTCATACCCTTTAACATTTGGACTGGAATGATGTTCACACAACTTCCTGTATCAAGCTTGAAATCTATGCTACAATTTTCAACTTCTATCGTCTGAACCCATGACTCCACATTCCTTGTCTCGACTCCATCGATTGTACGTACATACAGAAAAGAATCAGATAAACTATCAAAATTATAATTTGGTTGATTAAAAACACAATTATCAACACTCTGCAAAAATTTATTAGAAATTTCATCAACTTTAATATTATTATTAATAATGTACTTTATTGAGTAAAAAGTTACAACAAAAGGCCATCGACCAAGGTCCTTCAGCCTGTAAATTCAAAATATATCAACTTTAAAATTTTTACAAAAATTAGACTTTTTTACATTTACCTTGGCTCTACATCTCTTCATAAAATGACCAATTTTTCCACATCTGTGACATTTTTGACTAAATGCTGGACATCTTCCATAATCATGATTCGTACCACATCTCGAACATGAATTCCGGTTTCCTTTAGTACTGCTTGTGGTGTTTTGAATTACGCGCCAACAACCGAAGGTGGCGCTACCGGACGGCAAGAGAGACAAGCTCTCTTACACGTTAGATTTGAACACGAATAGACGCATTAAACAATTGGGTGAGTTTTAAACATTTATAACAAACTATAAACAATAACATTACTCGGCTAACATTCAAACATTACATTTGGCGACGTTTTGAAAATAAAAACCCACAGGAGAAGTGACCTTTAGTGATTAAAACATAGTGCATAAAACACGTGACATTTTTTCTTTTTAAATTACATTTTTTCATGCTTTTATTTACCGTAGTTGTGGTTATTTGGGCTTATTGTGTTTATATTACTGTGTTATTAAGTGTTATTCGTAAAAATGACATCAATAGGGGTAGGAATACCTCCGTTTGAAATAATCAGTGAAAGTCAGGGAACATCCTGGAAAAAATGGATCAACAGGTTCGATAATTACCTGCTAGCCACGGGGGTAAATAAAAACGAACAGAAAAAGGCACTGATGCTACATGTAGGAGGGGAAGAACTGTATGATTTATATACAGCTCTTGAAGAACGAGACAATGACGGTCCTGAAGGGGAAGATGTATACGTAAGAGCGAAGAGGATCCTAGATGCACACTTCAAACCCAAGATAAACAATTTTTCAGTTTAGGCAGGCCCAACAGTTGGAAGGTGAGGCTATCGACCAGTTCTATGCAAGACTATTACACCTGGCCAGAAACTGTGAATTCAAAAACCTGGACGAAGAAATAAAAAGCCAGATCATTTTGAGAACAACGAACACAAAATTGAGAAGCTATGGGCTGTCAGAATCACCTACACTAGAAAAACTCATCGAAAAAGGGAAAATCATTGAATCAACAAAGAAACAACTAGAGCAAATTGAACAACATAATGGGCACAACGGAAACAGCTCAGGAAACAACATAAACAGAATTAACTACAAGAACAAACAACAAAAACAAACATTTAAAAAGACGGAACAAAGTCACAACAAAAATTGTAAAAACTGTGGCTATGAATGGCATCAAGGAGGCATTCAGAGTTGCCCGGCAAGAAACCAGAAGTGTAGAGCTTGCGGGAAAATGGGGCACTACGCAAGAATGTGCATAACCTCGAAGAAGAGAACAAACATGATACAAAGTGAAGAAAACATACCAGAACAAGAGGAACAACAAAACTCAGATGAAAGTGAATATGCTTTCAACATAACAAGTGTAAACACAAAAGCACCAAGAACAGACATAACAATAAGTAACAAAAAGGTGAACTTTATCCTAGACACTGGTAGTTCATGCAACCTTATAGGGAAGGAAACGTGGACAAGGCTAGGAAAAATGAAGTTGGAACAAACAAACACACTACTAAGTGGATACGGAAACAAACAGAACATAAAACTACTAGGAAAGTTCAGAACAACAATGAAGTACAAACATAAAGAGGTAGAAACAGAAATACAAGTGGTAAATGCAAGAGTAGACAACATTTTAAGCTGTGATATGTGTGAAAAGTTAGGGTTAGTGAAAATAACATATAACATAAACATGGAGAATAAACAGAACAGTGTAGTGAAGTATATCGAAGAAAACTTCCCATCACTACTCCAGGGAGTAGGAAGGCTAAAAGACTACGAGGTAAAACTTCACATAGACAAGAGTGTACAACCAGTGGCACACAAACATAGGAGAGTTTCTTTTCACCTGCGGAACAAGGTACAAGAGGAAATTGAAAGGCTGCTAAAAGAGGATATCATAGAAAAAGTAACAGGACCAACACCATGGGTATCACAGATAACAGTGGTTCCTAGAAAAGATAACAGAATCAGGCTGTGCATAGATATGAGGTGCGCTAACAAAGCAATAAAAAGGGTGAGACACCTGACACCAACAGTCGACGACCTTTTTACGACCCTCAGCGGGGCAACAGTGTTCTCAGTAATCGACTTAGTAGATGGTTTCCACCAGGTGGCTTTAGACAAACAATCTAGGTATATCACAGTATTTTCGACCCATGTAGGCTTGTTCCAATATAAAACATTATATTATGGAGTCACAAGCGCAGCGGAAGTATTTCAGGATATAATTAGGCAAGTCCTAGTGAACATTGAAAACGTCATAAACTTTAGTGATGACATCTTAGTGTTCGGCAAAAACAAAACAGAACATGACTGTGCACTAAGAAAAGTACTGAAGAAACTAAGTGACATGAATCTAACAATAAACATAAAGAAGTGTATCATAGGACAACCGTCTATAAAATATTTCGGACATGTTTTTTCGGCGAATGGTATTTTTCCAGACCCGGAAAAAGTTGAAGCATTTAAGGATATAAATACACCCAAAAACCCAACAGAAGTGAGAAGTCTGTTAGGAATGCTAAACTTTATAGGAAGGTTTATTCCAAACCTATCAGAAAAAACAAAAGTACTGCGGGATTTAACAATAAAAGATACAACATTTGAATGGGAACAAAAACATCAACAAAATTTTGAAGAACTTAAAAAGGACCTATTGGACGTAAAGAAACTGTCATATTTCGACCCTAAGAAAAAGACAGAATTATACGTGGACGCAGGACCCTTTGGTTTAGGGGCAATCCTGGCCCAGAGGAACAAGTATAACAAAACGGAAATCGTAGCGTATGCCAGCAAAAGTCTAACACCCACCCAACAAAATTACTCACAGTTAGAACGAGAAACATTAGCGGCAACATGGGGCATTTTACATTTCCATATTTTCCTCTACGGATCAATTTTCTATCTATATTCGGACCATTTACCATTGGTAAATATTATGAAAAACCCGAAGTCATCACCTAGCATCAGGATAGAACGTATGATACTGAAAATTCAGGCCTATACGTACGAAGCTATACACAAAAAAGGTGAGGACAACCCATCAGATTACCTATCGAGATATGTAGATTGGAAAAACGAGAAAAACACAACGGATTTAGAAGAGTACGTCAACTTTGTTACCAACGGCAGTACACCAAAAGCGATCAATGTAGAAACAATAAAAGAAAACACGGAAAAAGATGACACATTGAAACTATTAAAAGAAGCGGTGAAAGACCCAAGAATTTATGATAGACAAGAGCTGAAGGAATATAGGGGAATAAAAGAAGAAATAACTGAGGCAGATGGCTTGCTATTGCGTCAAAAACGCATCATAATACCGAAAAACTTACAAAACATGGTAATCGACCTGGCACACAGAGGGCACCAGGGACTGACCAAGACAAAGCAGTACCTAAGAAGCAAGGTATGGTTTCCAAATATGGACAGAATAGCAGACATGCGTATCCGCGCATGCGTACCCTGCCAAGCTGTGGAAAGGAAGGTCTACAGAGACCCGGTGATGACAAAACCCTCACCGGATGCTCAATTTACACACCTAGACTGCGATTATCTGGGACCACTCCCAAACGGAAAATACGTCTTTCTGTTAATAGACGAATACTCACGGTACCCGTTTGCAGAAATAGTACCGTCCACGAGCTTCAAATCCATAGAGCAATTTTTGGAAAACACCTTCACAACCTTCGGATACCCGGCTCAAATAAAAACGGACGGAGGTCCACCCTTTAATGGACACCAATTTGTGCAGTTTTTGACAGAAAGAGGTATCAAGCATCACAAGATCACGACTTATTGGCCAGAGGCGAACGGTATGGTAGAGCGGCTGGTAAAATCGGTGAAAAAGACAATTCGATGCACACATATCGAAGAAAAGAACCTACAACAGTCTCTAAACGAATTTCTAATAGCATACAGAAACACAGCACACACCTCTACAGGTAGAACACCAGCAGAAATCGTTTTTAAGTACGCAGTCGCGTCCAGCATTCCATCCACCAAAACGGTACAAAACGACCATATAAGAGACAGAAGGTCACAGGTGAACGAAAAGGCCAATGAAAAACGAAAGGTCATGCCACATAACCTAAAAGTCGGAGACCTAGTGCTATGTAAGCAAATGAAGCGGAACACGCTCACACCTTTGTTTGACCCAAAACCATACACCGTAACCAACATATACGGTACAAAAATCATAGCTAAGAAAGACGATATAACAATAACCCGAAATTCCTCGTTTTTCAAAAAGTTTATCACCAAGCCTCAGCAGACGACACCAGCACCAAAATCAGAAAAAAAGAAGATACAAAATCCAAAAAGGATAACACCCAACTTGGACATCTTCTTACCAAAATTAGACGTAGGAGGAGGAACCTCGAGTGCTGGAACCTCTGGAGGAACCTCGCCAACACCACAAGGTGCTGGAACCGCCTTGGAGGTAACCGGATCAGACACAACCACAGAAACCGACAACACAACCAAAGAACAAGATACCCACCAAGATATATCTGTTTGTTGTCTGTTGGGGGATACTATAGTATCCCCCAACAGACAACAAACAGCCCTACATCCTCGATGACGGCATCGGATATAGAGAGCCCAGCTTTTGAACCATACACCAGATTAGACCCAGACACGGATTCGTTCCGTACAGGAGAAAGTAGCCCAAACAGCAGCTTCGATTTTAGTGTACCAGCACCGGAACCAGAAGCCCCCGCTGAGCTAGTAGAGAGTAATTCCAGACCTCAAAGGAACCGCAGACCCCCCTGTAGGTTCAACAGTAGCCCATATTAAACAAAAGCTCAAAACCAAACAAACTTTAACGGTTCGTAGTGCGCGAGTAAGGACGCATATAAACGCAACAAAACAAACTTAAAATAAAGTGCGTGCAACATAAAAAAAATAAATAAATAAAACGGGCTATAAAAACAAGTGTGTGGAACGAGCATCACCCGAGGCTGACTTCAACAATGAAGGCAAGGAGGGATGTGGTGTTTTGAATTACGCGCCAACAACCGAAGGTGGCGCCACCGGACGGCAAGAGAGACAAGCTCTCTTACACGTTAGATTTGAACACGAATAGACGCATTAAACAATTGGGTGAGTTTTAAACATTTATAACAAACTATAAACAATAACATTACTCGGCTAACATTCAAACATTACACTGCTGCGACTTCTATCTCTACTCCAGGACCTCTTACTGGACTACTCCTCGAGTTTCTACTACCATTTTTCTCAAATTTTCCAATTTTATGAAAATTAAAATCTTCTTCTTTCTTCTTTATTGGCGCATTTGCATTTCCGCCATTGGTTAGGTTCCGACTTTTTTTTTTTAATTTTACTATATTTACTCACTACTAATTCTATTTAATTCTGACTAAGAGGTTTCTAAACTAAAAGCATTTTTTTCGGTTTCTAAAATCATGCATCTATAATTCTTTCTTTATTTGGTATAAAGCAATGTTCTGGGCTACGGTTATCGAGGGTGCATTTAAAAGAGATGATAAATCACAGAACACCCACCAGAAGCCCAAGCCCCATGTTAAAGTTAGGCAACACATAATACCACAAATGGTATGTGTCGCCGCCCTATGAATGATATGCGAAAACTAAAGATCAGCTGGCACATAATGGCGGCTTATTCAAATTAAAAATAATATTTTTATTTTTTTTGGACCATTACTTTGATTTAGGCATTCGACAAAATTGCCGAACGCCTAAATCAATATAATGGTTGTGTGGGTAATAAAAAAAAACAAGAAATTAATAAGGTATTTTTTTTTAACAAAATTGTAATATAACTATAATACAAACTCTATGTAAATACCTAAAAAAAAATATATAAGTATAAAGAAAAATAGTTTATCAAATAGGTGCGTAGATATGGGGGGGTTAGAGGGGGTATTTACCCCCCAAGAGTCTTTGTTATATATTTTTTTGTTATTTTAAATAAAAAATTGAAAAATTAAAATAATGGGTGTTTTTTGCTTGGGTCGCCAAATTTTGTAGAAACGCCCAGGGACAAAGCCTTTTTTTTTCGGAGGTCGAGGGGTGTTGTTTTTGTTTTGGTAGGGGCGCCAACTTTTGTAGAAACGCTTTTTTTTTTGGAGGGTGTTTTTGTTTTGTTTTGGTAGGGGCGCTAAGGGAACGTTCAAGTATTACGTAACGCTCCTATGGCCGGTGGGGTCATTTTGAAGTGTTACGCCCATGTTAATGGTATAGGAAAATAGCGTTACGGGGGGGGGGGGTCCAAAATGATTAAAATTTGCGTTACGTAATACTGGCACGTTTCCAAAGGTGGGCGTCAAATTTTGTAGAAACGCTCAGGGACAAAGATTTTTTTTCGGAGAGAACTTTTTTTGTTTTGGTAGGGGCGTCAAATTTTGTAGAAACGCTCAGGTACAAAGCTTTTTTCTGAGAGTGTTTTTTTTTGTTTTGGTAGGGGCGTCAAATTTTGAATGAAAAATTTTATTTTAGAAAGGAAAAAAAGTTACATTTTATTTTTAATAGCTGGGCCCCATAGGCTATAAATCTCACTAGCCTTGGGCTTCCCAGTCCGACACTGGAGGCTGACTACCCCCCCCCCCCCCCAAGAAAAAATCCCATCTACGCGCCTGTTATCAAATAGGTACTTAATAATTATAAACATAATGTTTACTCTAACATTTTTAGGGGCTATTCAAAAATTACGTCCCCACAATTTAGACAACTTTTGACCCCGTGTCAATTTGGCTTCTACCCCCCGAAAAAATATCGCTACTAATACATTAAACCCCCCCACCCTACTTTTTGTTTTGTAACTTGACCTCTGACCCCATGGTGAATAGCCCCTAAAGAAGTAGTCCTTTATAAAGAGCTAGTAAAAAATATTATGAAAATAATTCAGCTGATATCCGTAACCAAAAAAAAATCTAGTGGGACTCAGCCCCGAGGGTTATAAAAAAGAAAAAATACCTTCATGAAAAAATGCTTTGTCCCTGACGATTTCTACCAAACTTGGCGCCCCTGTAAAACAAAATTGGCGCTCCAAAATAATACCAGGGGATCAGCGAAAAAAAATTGTCACCCCAATTGTCCCTAGCGGTTTCTGCCAAACTTGGAGCCCCTGCAAAAAAAATGCTGCCCCAAAAATTACCTTTACGAAAAAAAAGTTTACCCCCTGACGGTATCTACCGAACTTGGCGCCCCCTGCAAAAAAAAATGGCGCCCCAAAAATTACCTTCAAGGAAAAAGGCTTTGTCCTTGACAGTTTCTACCAAACTTGGCGCCCCTGCAAAAGAAAATTGGTGCCCCAAAAAATACCAGGTGGGCCGGGGGGGCTGTCCTGGGATCCCATTAAGTTGAATTGTATCTTCCTTTATCCATCTTGTCTTATCTCCAACTTTTCCTAAAAAAACAAGAGGTGTTTAAATAATTGGACAAGTATGACTTTGTTACTAACAAATAGTTATTATTTCAGGGTGAGAATAATTTTTTTTAAAGAAATTATGCGCATATCTAGGGGGGCTTAGCGGGGCCTAAAATAATAAAAAATACTGCTGTTGACAAAAAAAAACAGGGATGATATAAGGAGGTCTGTGTGGTTAACAAAGGTCCCTATAGACCAGGTGTTGGGGGCTATGAACCCCGTACTGAACAAACAAAACTAAAAACTAAATAAAAGTGGGGCATTTTGGTATTGTATGTCAATTCTCTTATACACTTGCTAGAGGCTGGCGGGAGAAATATTTTTTATTTCAATGTTCATGTTGAAACCAAATAGGGCCTGTTTGGCATATATAGTAATGATTTTATTTAAAAATACTCGTACTAACAAAAAACAAATACTAAATTGTGACCTTCCAATAAAGAACAAATTTCATGACATAAATTAAAATTGTTAAGGGCATTCTAGTAGTAAACAATAAAACAATATTAAGCGATATTTATTAATGTATTTAAACAAATTCAGGTGTACTTACTTTTAATAGAAAAATCTATGACCCTTGTTTCTTCTAACTTTTTGGTCTTATCAGCTATCAATCCAATCAAACATTCGTTTATTCATTCCATAGTACTGTAATTAGTTAAACATAATTGTTATTTTGCTTTATATTTATAATTATTGCTAGCTTTTTTATTTTACTTACTTTTATTCACATGTTAAAGAATAGGCGCCAAAAGCAACAGTATCTATAGGTCAGGGGGGGCAGCCTTAAGTAGGTGACCTTGCAACACAGCTAAAATTGGCCGCCATAGCATCGCAATTTACGTGCTAGATGTCGCTAGCGTTATTTTTTGTAATTTTTAACAGATAGGTTTCTGTTATCTTTTCATGTAAAGCTTTACATTTATCCTGATAGATGGCATCGTATTAAAAATAATAATAAATTAAAAAATAGTAAATATTTTAAGATAATATTATTAAGAATGATTCTATATTGCATATCGACCATATTTAAAACAAGATCCCATTGAAAGTATTAGACTTACTTTGTTGTAAAAAAAAAATATATATAAAGCGGGGGTTTCCGTGTTTCTAACCTCAAAAAATCTAAATCTTGGATTGGTGTGCGACGAAAAGTTTTAATAACTTTGGAAAAGGTAATTATTTGAATAAATATACGTACACAACAATTAAAACTAAATAATAATTATGCTTTCATGTGTTTTTAGTGTTTTTGAAACCAATCAGTGGCGATTAACCAATTTGTTACATTTTTGAAGAGGGTCGAATGTTTCTTTCCGTGAAGCTTTTAAAAGTAAGTAATATACATACGTAACAAATAAAACTAAATATTAATGATCCATTCATGTTTTTAGTGTTTTTAAAACCAATCAGTGGCTATTAACCAACGAGCCACACTCTTAAGGAGGGTCGAAAGTTTATGTCAGCAAAGCTTTTAAAAGTGAGTAATTGATATACAAAACAATTAAATAAAATATTAATTATGCTTTCATGCGTTTTTAGTGTTTTTGGAAACAGTCAGTGCCGAGTTTTAACTCATGTGGGTAAAAACTCTATTTTTTAAATTTTATAGTCCCATGCCCCCCCCCCCCCAGCGAGATATATTAGCATAGAAAATTTCTATTAGAAATACCTTCAAAGTTATATTTTTGGTGAATGCGCAATTTTTTTCCTTATGGATGCCCATTCTCCCCTTAAAATGAAATAAATCCGCCCCTGCCAATATCTATACAGAGTGATATTTAGTTTACGCACTGTGACGTGCGATTCGTATACGAGAATATATTCTCTTATAAAACGGTGTATAATAATAATAATAATATAATTATTTTTATGTTGTAAAAGCTGAGCGTGATAAAAAAAACAATTTTCGGATTTCGTCCAGTAAAATATATTCATTGATTTGATAAAAAATTATTCTTTATGTATAGGTAATTAAGAATTATTCTTGTATGTACTTTTTTTAAATAAAATAAATTGTTTTATTTTTGTTTTGCATTTTTATTTTATTCTTTTATTACTTTGAATGGAGAATTCAAAGTAATAATTAAAACACGTTGAAGGACAATGACGCTGCCCAGCGGTATGTCTGCAAAAATTGTCCTTCAACGTGTTTTAATTAACAATTTTATTAAGAATTTGAAATTGGCGCCATCTCTATTAAAATTTCCGCTAGATGTCACTAGCGGTTTTTACAGAAACCGACTATACCGACAATAGTCCGCAATTTACGTGCTAGATGGCGCCAGCAACCTTTTTGTAATCTGTGTTGCCTACGTTTAACACGGAAGCTAAAGTTCTTATATATATCAGAATATATTTAACAACAGTACCCGGACTTAAAACCGAAAACGTTGAATGTCTACGGAATAGGCTTCTCGAATCGACGTTGTCAAATTGACGCGGTAAAAGGCGTTGCCGCTGTAACTAATAATTCCCTTTCAAGTGAGAAATTAAAACAAGGTAATAGATTTTTTTGATTAATCGTTTATTCTCTTTATCAGTATTAAAAAAAAAACTACAGCTACAGCTTTTAAGTGGTCAGGGCAGCAGGTGATTTGTTTTAATGGAAAGAGGTTCGTGTTATACTATTATATTTTTTACATTTTTTTAAACATGTTGATTTTTCATTTTGCTAAAAAATGCGTTTTGAGTTTTTTTTTTGAATACTACTTTTTCAAAATTTGGTTTTTGCCCAAATCATCTTATTTTTTCCGGAAACGTCGAGAAAAATCAAAATAAGCAAAAAAAATCGTCTGTCTGTCTGTATCCACGATAACTTCAGAACACTTCAAGCTAGAGACTTGAAATTTGGTAAGCAGATGTATTTTTACATTATCTTGAACAAGTTCGTATTTGAGCAAGATCGGTTATGGGGGAAAGTGTAAAAGACTGAAAAAATATTTGTTTTGGCTTTTTTTCTTATTCACTTTATGACAAAAATTTAAAAACCAGCTAAAAGGTAAATAAAAATTACAAAAAAAATATTATCACCATTTTTATATGGCGCCACCTCTGTCCCCCAAAATAAAAACAAATTTTACTGGACATAATTTTATTATTCACAATAGAGTACCTACTATAAAAATAAAAGTATAAAAAGCACCTTTATAAAGGTTAAAAATACAGAAAAAAATATATTATTTTAGCCTATAACGAGATAGAAAATAAAATTACAAGCATTTTTAATCAATAATCAACGATTAATTGCACTGATTTAAGAGGTGACTCGGGTGTTTCGGAAGTCAATTTAGACTGAACTAAGTCTACATGCTCATCCATAAAATTCAATTCCATTTTAATTGGTTGGTGAAGTTTTTCGGGTGCCTTACGTATAAAGACTGGTCTGGCATAGTTATGGTCTCCAAAGATATTTGGTAAAACCTCTACATTTATTGGAATTGCGTTTCTTTTTAATCTTGGACGTGTGTAAGGCACTTTCTCCTATAATTATAATAAAAACATAACAATTCGATTAAATTACTAAACCTAATATTCCTTCTGGATCATAAAACTTAGATCATGATAATAATGATTATTATATTAGTTATACTATACCGTGGTTTAATAAAAAAATAACTAAAAACAAATAATATATTTTAAAATTCAGAAATAAGAAAATTAAATCTATCTAACTATAATTAGTAATTGAAATCTTAAATTTTATGGTCAGTATTGTTGAAAATATTTTCACTTTCAGGATAAGAAAGTGTAAAATTACTACTTATAAATGAGGATGTCTCTACTACTAGAGACGAAACGTTGGATGGTAGTAATCCTGTTGCACCCTCAAAATAAGAGAGTGAAAATCCTTATAGGTACTTAGTAAAGTTAATATGAATTATATTTTATTAGTGAATTATAATTAGTGATATAAACTTAATATTATACTACACATATTTAGTAATTAATAATAATTATTAATGGTTTAAAACAGTTAATTAAATTATTCTGCAACGTGCATGGATGCAAAAAAAACATATTGTGACCAGACATGCTCTATTTGTTGTATAAATAAATACTTTATACTCTTATTAACTTAAAATATTAAAAAAATATATATAATGATTTTTTACCACATCCAAAGAAACTTTTGCCAGGAGTGCTGGCCAATCTGAAATTCAGAAATTAAGATTTATGTTAACACCCCTTAAAGCATGAAAGTAGATAGCAAGGGGTAAATAGGGGTAAGTAGCCCTAACAGGCCCTAAATTTTTTAAATTACTTTATTCAGTAAACAAAATTAAGCTAAATTAAACATTAATAAGAAAAAAAATTGCATGCGGAATTTAAATAGCTTAAACTTAGCTTAAACTTGAATAAGCTTCAAAATTCATATATGTATCAGAAATTTGGAATTTTGGTGGATACGCCTGAAATTACCCATCCCAGTGAAAAAATTTATCTATGCCCTTCAAAAATAATTTTTTTTTCAATAAACTCTTACTTCTGATAGTTTCTGGTCAACCTTAACAAACTAATTTAACTGTTAGTCTAAAAATTATAAAAAAAACAACACCACACACACATTTATATCTAAAGCATTAAAATTTATACCAAAAATGCCACATTAATTCACTACACCTTACTTACATTTACTAAAATTTATTATTTAATAGATTTGTAAAAAGTTAATTATTTACTTACAGACAGTTGATTGTATTTAATTTTTTTCCAATTTCACATGAATATTACCAATTTGTATTACTGCAACATTGAAAATATTATTACGTTATTATTTAAGTTTTTTGTTTTATATTATATTTCTTTTTATAATAAACATGATAATATTTCCTTATGTAGAACACAAGCCTAGAAAGAACTCGTGAGAATTGAAAAAGGGGCCAACAAAATTTTAAAGAAACTTTTTTTTATATATATTTTATATTGTAATTGTTTGGCTGCTCTACAGGATTTTACCATTGTAAGTTCCTAATAAAAAGTCTTTCATAAATATTTGTATTTTTTTTATTTACATCTCCAGCAAAATTTTCAGGGGTCTGAGCTTTTCCCTTGCTACAGGTCTTGGTAGTATTGTGACACGTATGCAAAATATTACATACAGGGTGATCAGTAACTGCCATGCCAAAATTTGCTATATCCAAAAATATGAAAAAAAGTTTCTATAAAGGGTGGTCCGGAAATGAGCCCTAATGGAGCTACGGCCCTTCGAAGATGACATATTGAATGGGGAAAAAATAAGAGCATCAACAAAATTTAATATTAAAGGAGGATATCCTTTTAAAAAGCAACGTTTTTGGTTGCAAAAAATGTTACTTCCTCTTAATTGCATTTTTTTTTAAAACGCTTGCTCCTACAGTGTTACACTATAGGACATTTTTTATGTATTTTTACTCAAGGAATCCATATTTAAAATAAAATAAAATCCAAAAAAGTTACAAATAAAAAAGTTTGGGGCAAAAATGTGTTAAGCCTAATACATTTTTTCATCTAGAGACGCCTCTGGATAAATACAAAAAAATAAATTAATATAAACTTATTGCCCTTATTAATACTAGTATACATGCAAACATTCGTCGCTCTAGCTTTAAGGGTACCAGAGTTATTAATTAAAAACCTTATTTTTATTACAATTTTAAAGGGCTGTAGCTCCCTTAGGGCTCATTTGCGGACCAACCTTTATAGGAACTTTTTTATATTTTTGGATGCAGAATCACCTCTTAAATTTTGGCATGGCAGTTATTGATCACCGTGTATGTATGTCTACATTCTAATAAACACATGTACATTATATTTTATTTTAGGAGCCATTTTTCTGTTTTAAACAGGTATGTTATCTTTTAAACTTCTGTTAAACTTCTGTTTAAACAAGACAAACTTTGACAAAATATAATTCTTTATACACATGAATATTTTTATACTTACATTGTTAATCATTCTATATCGGATAATATCATTTTCTTTAAAATGTAGTTGACACACCACTTGTCTTCCTACATTTTCGAAATTAACTGGTCTTCCAGCAGCTTCGAGCCATTTATGCCTTAAGGCCTCATTTGCAGGCATCTTAAACACAAAAAATGTATGGGTACAGTTAAGAAAAATAAATTATAGTTATTTTTTTTATATAATTAAAAACCCTTTACAAAAAAAACGTATATACAAAACATATATACAAAAAAAAGAAAAGAATTGGGCATTTTGTTTTGGTGTGGTTTGGGGCTGTCCATATATTACATAACACGCCTAAAGGTGGAGGGGGTAACAGAAAATGTAACTGTGACAGAGGGAGGGAAAAATTTTGTTACTTAATTTGCCCTACTACACTAGAAAGCAGTAACTCCATTTGTCGCATAGCTGAATTTTCAAAATATTACATTAGCGTTGACGTGAAAACGGTGCTATGCAACAAATGAAGTTACTACTTTCTAGCATAGTAGGGCAGTAATGGACAGCCCCTTGTGTGTTTCGTTATATAATTCATTATGATCAGTTGTATAACCTAATATTAGGTACTATTAATATTAAGTGGTAGCTTGCATATTGATGGTCTAGCGTCTAAGCATTGACTATGATCAATAATGTACTTATGTCAATATAATTTCTACCTGACTGACCAAGAAAGGAGGGTAATGTTGTTTTAATATTTTTAACTGATATTTGGAGTTACTAGCATTAGGTAGCAGAAAAAATATTATATGCACCATGTATGCAGAGTGTTCTCGACTGATTTTTTGCCTTGACTTTGTCTTAAAAAAAAATCAACCTCAAACACCAAAGTTTGCAAACTAGGTACCTAGTATGCAAACTAGGTGCATAATATACTATTATTATAATTATATAGTTTTTTTTACAAGGTTTTTAATTTTCCTACATAAGTGGAGACATGGATTGTAACAAAAATGATTCTTACCAAAAAAAATATATAATTCTTACCTTAAACCAGAATATATCTTATATTTTAAAAAGCAACGTTTTTGGTTGCAAAAAATGTTACTTCCTCTTAATTGCATTTTTTTTTAAAACGCTTGCTCCTACAGTGTTACACTATAGGACATTTTTTATGTATTTTTACTCAAGGAATCCATATTTAAAATAAAATAAAATAAAATCCAAAAAAGTTACAAATAAAAAAGTTTGGGGCAAAAATGTGTTAAGCCTAATACATTTTTTCATCTAGAGACGCCTCTGGATAAATACAAAAAAATAAATTAATATAAACTTATTGCCCTTATTAATACTAGTATACATGCAAACATTCGTCGCTCTAGCTTTAAGGGTACCAGAGTTATTAATTAAAAACCTTATTTTTATTACAATTTTAAAGGGCTGTAGCTCCCTTAGGGCTCATTTGCGGACCAACCTTTATAGGAACTTTTTTATATTTTTGGATGCAGAATCACCTCTTAAATTTTGGCATGGCAGTTATTGATCACCGTGTATGTATGTCTACATTCTAATAAACACATGTACATTATATTTTATTTTAGGAGCCATTTTTCTGTTTTAAACAGGTATGTTATCTTTTAAACTTCTGTTAAACTTCTGTTTAAACAAGACAAACTTTGACAAAATATAATTCTTTATACACATGAATATTTTTATACTTACATTGTTAATCATTCTATATCGGATAATATCATTTTCTTTAAAATGTAGTTGACACACCACTTGTCTTCCTACATTTTCGAAATTAACTGGTCTTCCAGCAGCTTCGAGCCATTTATGCCTTAAGGCCTCATTTGCAGGCATCTTAAACACAAAAAATGTATGGGTACAGTTAAGAAAAATAAATTATAGTTATTTTTTTTATATAATTAAAAACCCTTTACAAAAAAAACGTATATACAAAACATATATACAAAAAAAAGAAAAGAATTGGGCATTTTGTTTTGGTGTGGTTTGGGGCTGTCCATATATTACATAACACGCCTAAAGGTGGAGGGGGTAACAGAAAATGTAACTGTGACAGAGGGAGGGAAAAATTTTGTTACTTAATTTGCCCTACTACACTAGAAAGCAGTAACTCCATTTGTCGCATAGCTGAATTTTCAAAATATTACATTAGCGTTGACGTGAAAACGGTGCTATGCAACAAATGAAGTTACTACTTTCTAGCATAGTAGGGCAGTAATGGACAGCCCCTTGTGTGTTTCGTTATATAATTCATTATGATCAGTTGTATAACCTAATATTAGGTACTATTAATATTAAGTGGTAGCTTGCATATTGATGGTCTAGCGTCTAAGCATTGACTATGATCAATAATGTACTTATGTCAATATAATTTCTACCTGACTGACCAAGAAAGGAGGGTAATGTTGTTTTAATATTTTTAACTGATATTTGGAGTTACTAGCATTAGGTAGCAGAAAAAATATTATATGCACCATGTATGCAGAGTGTTCTCGACTGATTTTTTGCCTTGACTTTGTCTTAAAAAAAAATCAACCTCAAACACCAAAGTTTGCAAACTAGGTACCTAGTATGCAAACTAGGTGCATAATATACTATTATTATAATTATATAGTTTTTTTTACAAGGTTTTTAATTTTCCTACATAAGTGGAGACATGGATTGTAACAAAAATGATTCTTACCAAAAAAAATATATAATTCTTACCTTAAACCAGAATATATCTATATTGTAGATATATTCTGCCTTAAACATATATATATAATTCTTACCTTAAACATACTGAGATTTGACTTTCTTCTGCTCCTGCAATTTAAAAAAGTGCAGTTACAATTGTTCGTATTTTTCATTTTTTATCAAAATCCACTACTACTAAAACAATAATAAAAAAGTATAACAAATATTCTGGAAAAACTACGAAAAATTCTGTCAACAAACTTTTAAAACATAGGTTATGTTTTCTTAAAACGCGCCCGGCTTTTTACCAGCTCTACAGAACTCTGCAGTACTTTCCTTGGTAGTTCACTTATTTCCCGTCAGATGTGATAGTGTTTGAAGCCTATTTTTGCCATTAGGATTAGTACACTTTTAAAGCATTGCAGGTATACGGAGTTCAGGTACTTGTGTAGATATATTCTGTATATATTTTCTTTGCTATAGGTTATGTCAAACCACAGAAAAATAGTGACAGCAGCGCTTAAGTGCAGCTCTTTATGCCGCGTTTATCGATATATTATTAAAAAACATTTTTTTACAAAAAAAACATCAAATAGACGCTAAAACACACGTTAACGTAAACCAAGGTCCCCTCATTAGAAAAAAGAACACCAAAGAACAAAAAACCAAAACAAGCTCCGGCACGGAGAGCTGAAATTAGGCGCAATGTATAGTGACGGTCCAAGGTTGGCGAGTAGAAGAGGTTAGCTCAACATACGTAAACATTATTTTTTAACAGAAAAAACATTATAATAAACTACATGTTTAAAGACAATAAAAATGTAATAAATAATAACAATAAAAATAAAAACATATAAATAGTTAAATTCAACGAGGGGATTGAGGGGTGCTAGCCAGCCTTGTTTTTTTATATCTCGAACATCACGAATTAAACTCCCAGCGCCATCTAAGAATGATATGCGAAACTATTAATTCCTTGTTGCTAGGTCTGTAATACCAGATGATACCCCCTGTGATAAATTTAGGGGTAGAGTTACTGACTTGGAAAGGTTGTTAAATAATTCTTTTCTGACAAGCGCCTAAATGCAGCTCTCTATGCAGGATTTTGTTTTAGTTTTTTCTTGGTTTGGTCTTTTTTTTAATGAGGGGGCCTTGGTTTACGTTAACGTTAGTTTGGCGTCTGTTTGGTGTTTTTTTTTTTGTAAAAAAATGTTTTTTATTTAAAATAACATTGAAAAACGGTCAGCGCATGCGCGTGCGCAGTTTATCAAAACGTTGCACAGAATATATTTAACAACAGTACCCGGACTTAAAACCGAAAACGTTGAATGTCTACGGAATAGGCTTCTCGAATCGACGTTGTCAAATTGACGCGGTAAAAGGCGTTGCCGCTGTAACTAATAATTCCCTTTCAAGTGAGAAATTAAAACAAGGTAATAGATTTTTTTGATTAATCGTTTATTCTCTTTATCAGTATTAAAAAAAAAACTACAGCTACAGCTTTTAAGTGGTCAGGGCAGCAGGTGATTTGTTTTAATGGAAAGAGGTTCGTGTTATACTATTATATTTTTTACATTTTTTTAAACATGTTGATTTTTCATTTTGCTAAAAAATGCGTTTTGAGTTTTTTTTTTGAATACTACTTTTTCAAAATTTGGTTTTTGCCCAAATCATCTTATTTTTTCCGGAAACGTCGAGAAAAATCAAAATAAGCAAAAAAAATCGTCTGTCTGTCTGTATCCACGATAACTTCAGAACACTTCAAGCTAGAGACTTGAAATTTGGTAAGCAGATGTATTTTTACATTATCTTGAACAAGTTCGTATTTGAGCAAGATCGGTTATGGGGGAAAGTGTAAAAGACTGAAAAAATATTTGTTTTGGCTTTTTTTCTTATTCACTTTATGACAAAAATTTAAAAACCAGCTAAAAGGTAAATAAAAATTACAAAAAAAATATTATCACCATTTTTATATGGCGCCACCTCTGTCCCCCAAAATAAAAACAAATTTTACTGGACATAATTTTATTATTCACAATAGAGTACCTACTATAAAAATAAAAGTATAAAAAGCACCTTTATAAAGGTTAAAAATACAGAAAAAAATATATTATTTTAGCCTATAACGAGATAGAAAATAAAATTACAAGCATTTTTAATCAATAATCAACGATTAATTGCACTGATTTAAGAGGTGACTCGGGTGTTTCGGAAGTCAATTTAGACTGAACTAAGTCTACATGCTCATCCATAAAATTCAATTCCATTTTAATTGGTTGGTGAAGTTTTTCGGGTGCCTTACGTATAAAGACTGGTCTGGCATAGTTATGGTCTCCAAAGATATTTGGTAAAACCTCTACATTTATTGGAATTGCGTTTCTTTTTAATCTTGGACGTGTGTAAGGCACTTTCTCCTATAATTATAATAAAAACATAACAATTCGATTAAATTACTAAACCTAATATTCCTTCTGGATCATAAAACTTAGATCATGATAATAATGATTATTATATTAGTTATACTATACCGTGGTTTAATAAAAAAATAACTAAAAACAAATAATATATTTTAAAATTCAGAAATAAGAAAATTAAATCTATCTAACTATAATTAGTAATTGAAATCTTAAATTTTATGGTCAGTATTGTTGAAAATATTTTCACTTTCAGGATAAGAAAGTGTAAAATTACTACTTATAAATGAGGATGTCTCTACTACTAGAGACGAAACGTTGGATGGTAGTAATCCTGTTGCACCCTCAAAATAAGAGAGTGAAAATCCTTATAGGTACTTAGTAAAGTTAATATGAATTATATTTTATTAGTGAATTATAATTAGTGATATAAACTTAATATTATACTACACATATTTAGTAATTAATAATAATTATTAATGGTTTAAAACAGTTAATTAAATTATTCTGCAACGTGCATGGATGCAAAAAAAACATATTGTGACCAGACATGCTCTATTTGTTGTATAAATAAATACTTTATACTCTTATTAACTTAAAATATTAAAAAAATATATATAATGATTTTTTACCACATCCAAAGAAACTTTTGCCAGGAGTGCTGGCCAATCTGAAATTCAGAAATTAAGATTTATGTTAACACCCCTTAAAGCATGAAAGTAGATAGCAAGGGGTAAATAGGGGTAAGTAGCCCTAACAGGCCCTAAATTTTTTAAATTACTTTATTCAGTAAACAAAATTAAGCTAAATTAAACATTAATAAGAAAAAAAATTGCATGCGGAATTTAAATAGCTTAAACTTAGCTTAAACTTGAATAAGCTTCAAAATTCATATATGTATCAGAAATTTGGAATTTTGGTGGATACGCCTGAAATTACCCATCCCAGTGAAAAAATTTATCTATGCCCTTCAAAAATAATTTTTTTTTCAATAAACTCTTACTTCTGATAGTTTCTGGTCAACCTTAACAAACTAATTTAACTGTTAGTCTAAAAATTATAAAAAAAACAACACCACACACACATTTATATCTAAAGCATTAAAATTTATACCAAAAATGCCACATTAATTCACTACACCTTACTTACATTTACTAAAATTTATTATTTAATAGATTTGTAAAAAGTTAATTATTTACTTACAGACAGTTGATTGTATTTAATTTTTTTCCAATTTCACATGAATATTACCAATTTGTATTACTGCAACATTGAAAATATTATTACGTTATTATTTAAGTTTTTTGTTTTATATTATATTTCTTTTTATAATAAACATGATAATATTTCCTTATGTAGAACACAAGCCTAGAAAGAACTCGTGAGAATTGAAAAAGGGGCCAACAAAATTTTAAAGAAACTTTTTTTTATATATATTTTATATTGTAATTGTTTGGCTGCTCTACAGGATTTTACCATTGTAAGTTCCTAATAAAAAGTCTTTCATAAATATTTGTATTTTTTTTATTTACATCTCCAGCAAAATTTTCAGGGGTCTGAGCTTTTCCCTTGCTACAGGTCTTGGTAGTATTGTGACACGTATGCAAAATATTACATACAGGGTGATCAGTAACTGCCATGCCAAAATTTGCTATATCCAAAAATATGAAAAAAAGTTTCTATAAAGGGTGGTCCGGAAATGAGCCCTAATGGAGCTACGGCCCTTCGAAGATGACATATTGAATGGGGAAAAAATAAGAGCATCAACAAAATTTAATATTAAAGGAGGATATCCTTTTAAAAAGCAACGTTTTTGGTTGCAAAAAATGTTACTTCCTCTTAATTGCATTTTTTTTTAAAACGCTTGCTCCTACAGTGTTACACTATAGGACATTTTTTATGTATTTTTACTCAAGGAATCCATATTTAAAATAAAATAAAATCCAAAAAAGTTACAAATAAAAAAGTTTGGGGCAAAAATGTGTTAAGCCTAATACATTTTTTCATCTAGAGACGCCTCTGGATAAATACAAAAAAATAAATTAATATAAACTTATTGCCCTTATTAATACTAGTATACATGCAAACATTCGTCGCTCTAGCTTTAAGGGTACCAGAGTTATTAATTAAAAACCTTATTTTTATTACAATTTTAAAGGGCTGTAGCTCCCTTAGGGCTCATTTGCGGACCAACCTTTATAGGAACTTTTTTATATTTTTGGATGCAGAATCACCTCTTAAATTTTGGCATGGCAGTTATTGATCACCGTGTATGTATGTCTACATTCTAATAAACACATGTACATTATATTTTATTTTAGGAGCCATTTTTCTGTTTTAAACAGGTATGTTATCTTTTAAACTTCTGTTAAACTTCTGTTTAAACAAGACAAACTTTGACAAAATATAATTCTTTATACACATGAATATTTTTATACTTACATTGTTAATCATTCTATATCGGATAATATCATTTTCTTTAAAATGTAGTTGACACACCACTTGTCTTCCTACATTTTCGAAATTAACTGGTCTTCCAGCAGCTTCGAGCCATTTATGCCTTAAGGCCTCATTTGCAGGCATCTTAAACACAAAAAATGTATGGGTACAGTTAAGAAAAATAAATTATAGTTATTTTTTTTATATAATTAAAAACCCTTTACAAAAAAAACGTATATACAAAACATATATACAAAAAAAAGAAAAGAATTGGGCATTTTGTTTTGGTGTGGTTTGGGGCTGTCCATATATTACATAACACGCCTAAAGGTGGAGGGGGTAACAGAAAATGTAACTGTGACAGAGGGAGGGAAAAATTTTGTTACTTAATTTGCCCTACTACACTAGAAAGCAGTAACTCCATTTGTCGCATAGCTGAATTTTCAAAATATTACATTAGCGTTGACGTGAAAACGGTGCTATGCAACAAATGAAGTTACTACTTTCTAGCATAGTAGGGCAGTAATGGACAGCCCCTTGTGTGTTTCGTTATATAATTCATTATGATCAGTTGTATAACCTAATATTAGGTACTATTAATATTAAGTGGTAGCTTGCATATTGATGGTCTAGCGTCTAAGCATTGACTATGATCAATAATGTACTTATGTCAATATAATTTCTACCTGACTGACCAAGAAAGGAGGGTAATGTTGTTTTAATATTTTTAACTGATATTTGGAGTTACTAGCATTAGGTAGCAGAAAAAATATTATATGCACCATGTATGCAGAGTGTTCTCGACTGATTTTTTGCCTTGACTTTGTCTTAAAAAAAAATCAACCTCAAACACCAAAGTTTGCAAACTAGGTACCTAGTATGCAAACTAGGTGCATAATATACTATTATTATAATTATATAGTTTTTTTTACAAGGTTTTTAATTTTCCTACATAAGTGGAGACATGGATTGTAACAAAAATGATTCTTACCAAAAAAAATATATAATTCTTACCTTAAACCAGAATATATCTTATATTTTAAAAAGCAACGTTTTTGGTTGCAAAAAATGTTACTTCCTCTTAATTGCATTTTTTTTTAAAACGCTTGCTCCTACAGTGTTACACTATAGGACATTTTTTATGTATTTTTACTCAAGGAATCCATATTTAAAATAAAATAAAATAAAATCCAAAAAAGTTACAAATAAAAAAGTTTGGGGCAAAAATGTGTTAAGCCTAATACATTTTTTCATCTAGAGACGCCTCTGGATAAATACAAAAAAATAAATTAATATAAACTTATTGCCCTTATTAATACTAGTATACATGCAAACATTCGTCGCTCTAGCTTTAAGGGTACCAGAGTTATTAATTAAAAACCTTATTTTTATTACAATTTTAAAGGGCTGTAGCTCCCTTAGGGCTCATTTGCGGACCAACCTTTATAGGAACTTTTTTATATTTTTGGATGCAGAATCACCTCTTAAATTTTGGCATGGCAGTTATTGATCACCGTGTATGTATGTCTACATTCTAATAAACACATGTACATTATATTTTATTTTAGGAGCCATTTTTCTGTTTTAAACAGGTATGTTATCTTTTAAACTTCTGTTAAACTTCTGTTTAAACAAGACAAACTTTGACAAAATATAATTCTTTATACACATGAATATTTTTATACTTACATTGTTAATCATTCTATATCGGATAATATCATTTTCTTTAAAATGTAGTTGACACACCACTTGTCTTCCTACATTTTCGAAATTAACTGGTCTTCCAGCAGCTTCGAGCCATTTATGCCTTAAGGCCTCATTTGCAGGCATCTTAAACACAAAAAATGTATGGGTACAGTTAAGAAAAATAAATTATAGTTATTTTTTTTATATAATTAAAAACCCTTTACAAAAAAAACGTATATACAAAACATATATACAAAAAAAAGAAAAGAATTGGGCATTTTGTTTTGGTGTGGTTTGGGGCTGTCCATATATTACATAACACGCCTAAAGGTGGAGGGGGTAACAGAAAATGTAACTGTGACAGAGGGAGGGAAAAATTTTGTTACTTAATTTGCCCTACTACACTAGAAAGCAGTAACTCCATTTGTCGCATAGCTGAATTTTCAAAATATTACATTAGCGTTGACGTGAAAACGGTGCTATGCAACAAATGAAGTTACTACTTTCTAGCATAGTAGGGCAGTAATGGACAGCCCCTTGTGTGTTTCGTTATATAATTCATTATGATCAGTTGTATAACCTAATATTAGGTACTATTAATATTAAGTGGTAGCTTGCATATTGATGGTCTAGCGTCTAAGCATTGACTATGATCAATAATGTACTTATGTCAATATAATTTCTACCTGACTGACCAAGAAAGGAGGGTAATGTTGTTTTAATATTTTTAACTGATATTTGGAGTTACTAGCATTAGGTAGCAGAAAAAATATTATATGCACCATGTATGCAGAGTGTTCTCGACTGATTTTTTGCCTTGACTTTGTCTTAAAAAAAAATCAACCTCAAACACCAAAGTTTGCAAACTAGGTACCTAGTATGCAAACTAGGTGCATAATATACTATTATTATAATTATATAGTTTTTTTTACAAGGTTTTTAATTTTCCTACATAAGTGGAGACATGGATTGTAACAAAAATGATTCTTACCAAAAAAAATATATAATTCTTACCTTAAACCAGAATATATCTATATTGTAGATATATTCTGCCTTAAACATATATATATAATTCTTACCTTAAACATACTGAGATTTGACTTTCTTCTGCTCCTGCAATTTAAAAAAGTGCAGTTACAATTGTTCGTATTTTTCATTTTTTATCAAAATCCACTACTACTAAAACAATAATAAAAAAGTATAACAAATATTCTGGAAAAACTACGAAAAATTCTGTCAACAAACTTTTAAAACATAGGTTATGTTTTCTTAAAACGCGCCCGGCTTTTTACCAGCTCTACAGAACTCTGCAGTACTTTCCTTGGTAGTTCACTTATTTCCCGTCAGATGTGATAGTGTTTGAAGCCTATTTTTGCCATTAGGATTAGTACACTTTTAAAGCATTGCAGGTATACGGAGTTCAGGTACTTGTGTAGATATATTCTGACGTTGCATAAAGAGCTGCACATAGGCCAAAGAACTTTCACCTCAAGAAGTAATTTCAGACCAATGTTTATGAATGTGTCATCTTTTTGTTTGTTTATTTACCAACAGAAACGCGATCAGCTTTGTGGTGTAAAATGTAGATGTCGCTAGTTGACTTTCTGGCTACCTAGTAGGGGGGGCAGCCTTAAGTAGGTGACCTTGCAACACAGCTAAAAATGGCCGCCATAGCATCGCAATTTACGTGCTAGATGTCGCTAGCGTTATTTTTTGTAATTTTTAACAGATAGGTTTCTTTTATCTTTTCATGTAAAGCTTTATATTTATCCTGATAGATGGCATCGTATTGAAAATAATAATAAATTGAAAAATAGTAAATATTTTAGGATAATATTATTAGGAATGATTCTATATTGCATATTGACCATATTTAACACAAAATCCCATTGAAAGTATTAGACTTACTTTATTGAAAAAAAATATATATATATATAAAGCGGTGGTTTCCGTGTTTCTAACCTCAAAAAATCTAAATCTTGGATTGGTGTGCAACGAAAAATTTTAATAACTTTGGAAAAGGTAATTATTTGAATAAATATACGTACACAACAATTAAAACTAAATAATAATGATGCTTTCATGTGTTTTTAGTGTTTTTGAAACCAATCAGTGGCTATTAACCAACGAGCCATACCCTTAAGGAGGGTCGAAAGTTTCTGTCAGCAAAGCTTTTTAAAGTAAGTAATTTATATACAAAACAATTAAAACAAAATATTAATTATGCTTTCATGTGTTTTTAGTGTTTTTGGAAACAGTCAGTGGCGATTATCCAATTAGTATTACGAGTACGTACCCCAGTTTTAGTTTTAGCTCATGTGGGTAAAAAGTTTTTTTTTATTTTAGGGGACACGTTCAAGTTTTACGTAACGCAAGTCGTACCAAAATTCATACACTTGATACCCCGGTTCTCGCGTTATTAAAGGCTGTAGAGATTTCATATTTTGGCTAGGGAGGGTAGCGAAAGTATAAAATCTCTACAGCCTTTAATAACTCTGGAAACTGTGTATGAAGTGTATTAGTTTTGGTATAATTTGCGTTACGTAATAGTAAGTAGTAGTGATATATTTATTTATTTATTTATTTATTGGTGAGTTTTTGTACAAAGGCATGGAGAGCCCCAAATAAGCTTTAAGCTTGTGCTAGGGGCTCTCCATTAATTTAGATAAAAATATAAACCATATGTAGATACACGCCAAAGAAATTTTTGCAAAGCAGATTTTTTTCAGAAATTACCAAATTTAACCAATATCTTCAAAAACATTTGTCTTGTTTCTTCTAATATTTGTTTAAGCCAATTTAATTCCAAGTTTTAGCTATTTACCATTAATTTAGAACAGAAAATTATTAAAATTTAGCTTATATTAAAAGTTACCTTAGGTGTTAAAATTCTCCAAATTAGTGTTATAAAGGTCATATATATGACTCGTATAAGGGTAAAGGTTCCGTCACCATGAGCCGGTTAAAGGTGTTATCAAGAAGCTCTTTTTATGTTCGGTTTATAGAACTTAAATTGTTAGTTGGGAATGGTACAGCCCAGTCCGCACATACATGGATGCAACATCACAAAGAAAGATTTTTTAGGTAACAAGTGCCATATTACATGAGACGTAACATACATATGTATGCTACATAACATGCCCTATAATAGAAAGATTTTTTAAGTTGCATGTGCCATATTACATAAGATGTAACATACATATGTGTGATACATAACATGCAATATTGCATGTTATGTATCATATATATGGTATGAGAACATACCAGATACATAAAATGTTATGAATTCACCATATGTAGGTACAGGTTAATAATAATCCGATCGACATGAAATTTTCAGGAATAATCAAGTTGTCCGAGGTGAAGATCCCTATTATTTTTGAAAGTAATCCCACCAAAAACAAAAAAGTTATGGAGGGAAAAAGTTTAAAAAAAATCGAAAAAAGCTGAAAGAATATTCCTATTAACGTATTTTTTTCAGGAAAAATTACTTTTATTATAAAAATCAATTCTACAAAAACAAATAAAAAAAATTAAAAATTTCGAAAAAAAAGTTTTTTTGAAAACTTTTTTTGAAAAATTTAATTTATATTTTTTTCAATAATTTTTCGTTTTTCAAAAATCTTAAAAAAAAACATATTTTTTTAATTTTTTATGATTTTTTTTTAATATTGCTTGTTTAAAACTTCAGTTTGGTTCGACTCGGATAAATCTCACAAATAAGTTAAGTAAGTTTACTTTTTTAAAGTTATTTTGGAAATCGTAAAATTCCCATAAGCGTTGAATACGAGTATCCGCATTCGTGGTATAACTAATTATGTAATATCTTGTAAAATACAGAAATCAGAGATGTGATTTCAATGAAAATAGAAATTAGAATTTTGAAGTTCCCGCCAAGCAATCTAGCCTACATCTTTTGACCAATTATTGGTCAAATTATAGTAGTAGAGTATGGCGTCATAATTAATCGTTGTGGAAATAGTGTTTTTGTGTTTGCAAAAGCTATTTTTTGAAGAGTGTTTTATGATAGGTTAGTAATAAAACTAATTATTAGTTTATTCAAGTTTTATAATCTACATAATCGTAATACTTTTTTTAAAATTAACCTCAAAATAAGATTTCTAATTATAATGGATTATACTTTTTTAGTAAAATGGAATATGCAGTTGTGTCGTTTGTTGGAAATGATGACGTCAGTGACATCACATGGGATGGATGATGCATCCCAACACAAAAAATGTTTCCCAATTAATTGCAAAAAAAGGTACCTATTACCTATAAAAACGAACAGATAAAATAAATGGAGAACATTTGAAGTCATTGTGGTATGTTAATCTATATTCATGGTTAATCCGTTTGCTGAGAATTATCAGGTTCTATGTGACAGCTTTGATGAAAAAGAGATGTACTTTTTTTATTTATTTATCCTTAAGGAGTTGGGATCCCTACTGTAAAAGGCTGAGTGTACTGGAAGAAAACTAAAACTTGTTCTAAATGTATTTGGCGAAATAAATCTCCTGCGAAATCTTGTGTACAACCCTCGCGAAATCTTGCGAAATTCCCCGAAATTTTAAATATTTAACACATTGGCTACCATGAGAGTCACCAGCAACTCTCGGTATTTTTTTACATTGGTACCACGTGTATTAGGGAACGTTCAAGTATTATATAACGCAAATTGTACCAAAATTAATACTTAAACTGCCGAAACAAAAGCATCCATATTATAGGTGTGGTACACCAGAAGTACTACTTATGTCATATTTCAGTAAGACGCGGTAATATTGGTGGAAAAGTTGTAAAAAATGTTTTATTAATATCACAGCTACACAAACTAAAGTTCGATCTCCGACAGACTCTACTAGTCAAATTCTATGTATTTTGAGCCACTGAATCCGAGTCGGAGTTTAAAAATTGGGTCCCATTTTCAAAATAAACTTAAAAAAACATCCTTTTTGTACTTTTTCGCTAGGTTTTTTGAGGTCTTTTTAAAAACTTTTAAATTTCGACTGCAGATTCGCATTCAGCGGCTCAAAATATATAGGAATTGACTAGTCGAGTCCGTTGGAGTTCCATTTTTTTTTTGTGTGGCGCTGTATTTATTTTATTCTTAGAGATTTTGAATGAATTATTTTTTTGTATGTAATTAACGCAAAAACGTATAATATATATACTAAGTATATTATAGTTGAAAATGTAAAATGAATTATTTAGTTTCTTTTTTAGAATTTGCGAGAAATCTTGCGAAATCCCGCAAAATATTGCAAAATCCCGTGAAATCTTGCCAAATCCCGCGAAATCTTGCCAAATCTTGGGTAATGCAAAATTTGGTGTACGCGAGTTTGTATGAGATTTACCCCTCGATATTTTGCATTATTACGTTTTTTTTTTAATTTTTAAATATTTTTTTTTTCAGAATATGTTTATTTTATTATACGTTTAAAAAAAAAATGTACAGTCACCTTTTTTAAAATATATATTATTCAGAATATGTAATATGTAGTTTTAATTTTTTGTATGTATACCCTTGGCAGGACAACCAAGTGTTAGTTTAAGATATATTATTATTTTTGCAAAATAAACAAAATTAAGACTGTAGATATCGACTGTATTTCATATTTGTGTATCATTTACCTATTCGAAATTGGAAGTTTATTTTGCCGTTCAACGGGGGTACGGGAGAATTTAAACATCCATGTTACATATCACCCATATAATTTTAATGTATTAAATACCTCTCATCCATATGGCAAGGGATAACTTATGATGTATTTGGTATGTTTCTGCTACATATCAAGGAGTATAAAAACGACTTGGCTGATACCTCTCATCCATATTGCAAAAGTTATATAACATGTTATGTACC
>CAUEHQ010000446.1:0-35967 GCA_958510825.1 Brachypterus glaber
TTATTAAATCAAAAAAATTGTTATATACACCAGTATTCTTAAACAGACTTTTTCTGTGTGCAGCAGTATTTTATTATTAATGTACTGAGAAAAAAAATATTTTAATAATAATATAATTGTATTTCTTTGTGTATTTATCTTAATTTATTAATACACCGTACAATCAAATTGCATATTTGTTTCAAATTTAAAATACTATTGTTGCCATATTATAACAAAAAGCGAAAATATTTTACAAACACAGAAAAATAAAATCTTAAATCAAGAATAAGCATTAACGGAGATTTTTATTTTAGTAATTATATACTTATAATTTAATACATTTTAACACAAAAAATATCTTTAAAAACATTATTTAAGCTTACCTAAATTACTGGGGAAAATACCATATAATGAAATGCGTAGCATTACTTTGACTTTTGAGCCCAATTATGAAACGATAAATGGAACCCATTTTCTTCTGACTTAGAGTAACATTTAATAAAAAATAAAAGCGTTAAAATACTTAATATTAATACTTTAAAACCAAGTAAAAAACAAACATTAAGAGCATCAGTGTTTCGAAAAATGGAAAGAAAATTTTACCAGTGTTTTCTTGTATAGCTAGAAAGAAATTTTAATAATTAAAATTTTATATTTTATCATACAATTTTTTAACTAGAATAAAGTTTGGCAAAATAAAAAAGATTTAATTAACTTAAATTTCTTGTCATACAAAGCTTGAAGTATATTATATTTTCACCTGCATGAAGTCACGTTAATTTGAACAGCCCCGGTTTTTTTTGTGTTCACAGCTTGTACGGTATAATATTCTCAGCCAACTTTTTTCTGTGTGCAGCAGTATTTTGTTATTAATTTATTGAGAAAAAAATCAATTTTGATTCTGATAATAATATTATAATTTAATTATTTTATTTGTGTTTAAAAGTTATTTTATCAATAATATGTAATAAGTTATTATTATAACATAAAATGATTTTAGCTATAATAAGGTCAGGTTTAAATACTTTATCTTTACATGACCATAATTATAATTAGTATACACTGAAAAATATAAAAACAATATATAATAAAATAAAAAAAAACATTTATTGTTGTAAAAATACCTTCAATATAAGACATGTATTTTTCTTATTTTCTTTAATGTTGTATGCTGTATTGACAACCAAGCCTTAATTTGAACCAAAAATAATGGTCTTTTGTCTAAAAAGAACTAAAAAGGCAGTGATTTTTGCTTTTTTTTTTTAATTTAGTCTGTACGCATTAATCAATAAATTTGTATTACAAGGGTTATTCAAACAACAAGTCCAAACCTGTATTATTTTTTTTCATTTATTTCTGCCCCCCAAAACTTATTTGTGTGTCTAGTAATTAAGCTTTTAGTTATTGTTTTTTGTACATTTTTTTAATTTTTTTATTAGAAAACTTTAAGAACTTGTTAGCTAAAGATTAAAGAAATTTTCACAAGCTTAGTCTAAAATAAAATAACGTTATATCTTTTTAGAATAATAATCAAACTGCAATAGCAAAAATAATGCAAGTTAAAATATTTAATTTCTTTCAAATACTTAAACACAAGTTAAAATTATTTACATAAAATATTCCTGAAAAAAATTGTTGTAAAATTTATATTACACATTCAAATAGAGAACAAAGCATTTTTTTTTGTTTTGTAAAAAAAGTATCAAAGTGTCACGTTTTTACAACAAAAATAATTTAACAGAAAATAAAAGAAAATTAGGTTTTGATCAAGGGGTTTGTATGACTTGCAGTCAAAACATACATTTTCGGTAATAATATTTTAAATAACACATGGTTGAAATTAAAATAGTCCTTAGAACAGTTTTTGAGAAAGTCGATTTTCAATTGTTTTTATATTTTTTTCAGTGTATGTTATTTTTTTTTTGGGATATTGATTAAATGATTTAATATTATTTTAAATAACACATGGTTGAAATTAAAATAATCCTTAGAACAGTTTTTGAGAAAGTTGATTTTCAATTGTTTTGATATTTTTTTCAGTGTATGTTATTTTTTTTTTGGGATATTGATTAAATGATTTAATACTATGCATTAATGCACAATAAATCTTTTCATATCGAAATTGTTTATATAAATTATGCAAATTTTAAATTTTAAAATATAATAATAAGCTTCATTTACAGATTTATATTATGCACCTTAAATACAATCACAAACATATATAAATATATCTCATACTATGAGATAGGCTTATACAAGTCTTGTAGTCGTAATATAATTTACAGTTTTATAAGTTTCAATTTACATTTACAACGTAATACACTACTCAACAGGTAAGTTGGCATTATTATACCATAAAAGTATTAGGTTGAAAAGAAACGTTTTCTACTAGCTTTTGTTATCGAGTTGCAATTATTTTTATCTAAATTATATACAATACATAATAAGATTTTTTAATTATTTAGCTACCCTCGTATATTAGTAAAAAATATGCAAGTATCAAGTAAATAAACTAGCTCCTAAATTGAAATACTGTAATTATATTTTTTGGCCTTTTTGATAGTCGTATCTTAAAAATGTCCTCATTTTTATTTTTATTTCTTATCCAAGTCAAACAATATTTAAATTTGGCAATTCATAAAATATATTTAATGTTTTCATTTCAAAAAATGTATATGGAGGTGAAATAAATTCTTGTTATATTTTAAAATTATACATTTTAATAGTAAAATAATTTAAAATTAAGCATTTTTTTTAATAACAAATATTTTACTATTATATATTTTTTTTAATAATAATGAAAATTACTTTGTTTCTCAAAAGCTAGTAAAAAATGTTTCTGTTGTTGTTTTGTTTTGTCACAAAACGAGTAATTTATTTTAGGTGAATCACCTTGTATAGTTTATTTTTAATTAATCAGATTGGGAAAGTAGTTTATGTAATAATATTATAATTATTAACACGGTATTTTTATATAAAGAGTGCGTTTTTTATTACTATGTTGTGTTTTTAGAGAAAATAACATTAAAATTAATTAACTTCAGGGAATTTGATATCACGATTTGATATTTATTTGAAAATTTTTTTTTAAATGATATCACCGGCTTAAAAGCACTAAGTCAATTTAGTTGATCAAACTATTTATTTTTTTAATTAACAAATGGAATTTGTATCTCAGTCATGTTTTATGACTCTTTGCTTGTAAGCATACGATATATGGTTTATAGCTTATCCTTGAATTACTAAAGGAGTTCATTAGTTGAGATAGATAAAAAAAAATTATAAAAACATGTCAAAAAAATTTATGTATTCTAATATACAAAAAATCTATTAAAATCTCTATCTCTATCTAAGGCTGGTTTTCATCGCAGACCAGTGTTTTTAATGGACTGTTTTTAATTTAATAATAAAATTATTTTTAAATACTGCAATAACACGATTTACGATTTTTTTAAATAGTTTACCCCTTTTAACTTTAATTTTTTAAATGGGATTTTAATAGGCTTTCCTAAGATTTTTTCTTATTTACAATTTTATTTTATTTTTTAAGTTATTTTAAAAAGATTTGCACAAAAATAAATTGATTTATACAACTATTTTTAAAATAAAATAATTTATTTTCCCCCTTTTAAACATATCATTTTTCGTTTCTTTTTTTCTAAAATTCTACTTTAAGTTTGAGATGAGAAACATGGGCTTAAAATTTTAAGCCTTAATATTAAACAAAAACAGTGCTTTGTGTTACACTAACCAATTAATTTTAACCATTTTTTTTTTAACTTTTTGTGTGTTTTTACGCTCTTATATCTTAATCTTATTTTTTTTATATATTGTATAATTTTCCAAAATCTCCAAAAGGCTTTTTAAATCCTTTGATACAAGGGTCTTTAATGAAAAAATAAGTCTGTCCGTTTGATGTTAGCTGCAGTATTTTGATTAATAGACCTCGCAGGCTAGATTGATAATCATCATCATCCATTTGACATTATTATTGTTTCTTACATTATAGTTTACAAAGCACTTAGATCTCAACTTTTTATATCAAATTTAAAACTTTATATAAAAAAATGAAAAAAAAATGTTTTTGCTTTTGAAAATTTCAAAAATATGTTTCCTTAACATTATGTCAAACTATAAATATAAGGTGCAGCAAAAGCGTAACTGTTAATAATAATTTATCAATGTTAAAATGTTTTCAATCAGTTCAGATCAGTTAAAAACAATCAGATCAGTTAAAAACCCGTTATATACCCGTTTATACCTGTTTCGACCTGTTTATACACGTTTATATACCCGGTTATACCCGTTCATATACCCGGTTATACCCGTTTATATACCCGGTTATACCCGTTTATATACCCGGTTATACCCGTTTATATACCCGGTTATACCCGTTCATATACCCGTTTATACCTGTTTTCGACCTGTTTATATCCGTTTATATACCCGGTTATACCCGTTCATATACCCGTTTATACCTGTTTCGACCTGTTTATATCCGTTTATATACCCGGGTATAAACGGGTATATACCCGTTTATACCTGTTTCGACCTGTTTATATCCGTTTATATACCCGTTTATATCCGTTTATATCTGTTAAAAAACATGTCTAGGCCCGTGATGGATAAATCAGAAAAAGAACTAAAAAAGTAAATTGCAAAGCGTAGAATTATCATAATAAGCTTGATTTAATTAAACTATTCCCCTACAACAAATTTATGTTTTAAAATTAAAGAGTAAAATTTGAGGAATAAATTTATAGATAAAAAAATTACAAAATAAATTAAAAACGTATTTATTGTTATAGATTACTTCATAAATAATTTGTTGTGACAAAAAAAAATATTCTTCGTTTTCCCTTATTGATCTTATTTTCTATCTTTATCCCTCAAAGAAGGTTGTAAAGCCATTTTCGTACTAGGGTCTTCAGTTCGTTATTAGAAACAAGCCCCATTATTTTTGCTTTTTCAGTTCCAATAATATTACAATTTCTTCTCCACGGAAATTTATCAAATTGGAGTTTTGATCGAGTATAGTTAGTGTTATCTTTTTTATTTGTTTTTGATTTGTAACAGGTAGATAAATAAGATTTCTAGGCTCTATATTTATACTATAACCTGGGTCTACTCCTGGTGCAAACTGGTACAAAGTGTGTGAGGTTTTGCTATTATAGTATGAACCTGAAACAATATCACATTCTATACGAATTGTTACCACTTTAACAATATTTACAGGTAAATCTGATTCATGTAGTTTATTAGGTTCTAAAACTCTTGCTGAAAAACCAAGTAATTTTCCTATACTATCAGTGTGATTAAAGTTTATTTCATAAATACTCTCAATTTGGGACTTTAGGGTATTGTTATTAGGGGTTAAACTGATTTTATTTTGCAAATCGGTTGAAGAAAGTTGTTTTTGCAGATATTTTTCAATGTGAGCTACTTCGTAAGCCCCCGTTGGTATAGAAATAATATGCTCCTTCTTTTTCTTTGTTTTATTTTCATCAGTATTGTTTTCAACTTCTGTGTAGTAAAATTTATTGTTTTTCCCCTCCTCAATATTAGGGATAGAGTTGTAGGTATAAAACCCAATCAGTGCCAAGGAATACTGATAATCAGGGTCAAGTTCTATTGGAGGGTAATATTCTTGTGACAAGAGACTTGTATATCCTGACAGGGTGAATGTCAGAGACATGATTATAAATTGAGAGCTCTAAAACTATCAAGCTTTTTATAAGCTATAAGATTCAGATATGATTAAGATAAAATTCAGATAATATTAAGATAAGGTTAAGATATGATTAAGAATAATTTGTGGTTATAACCTAAATCCTTAAAACGACACTAATTTTTAGTTAAATAAAAAATGACAAAAAATTACATTTAGTGTTTTAACAGTACAACATTAGTGAATTTTTTTTTAAATGCTGTTTATTATCATCTTCTTATAACTATTACTTTCACCGAGGAAAGACTTTCTTTAGTAAAAAAATTTGACTGGCTGTCTGGAAAATTTGTGACCAAGATAACGCTTTAAGCTACATATATTTTATACCATAGGTCTAGTTTTAGGCTGCCAATTTTTTTTAAAAAACTATAAAAAAATATAAATAAAATTGTAAAAAAAACTTTTTCTTCTTGGTGTAGCGTTTACAACAAAATTTTATTTTTAGCTAGTAATTCTGTTCACTCACTGTTGCTGTTATTAAAAATATTTAAAATGGATAAGGTTGAAATTAATAAAAACTTTACAAAGGAAGTTAAAAAGTTTAATCTTCAATATAGAACAATAGAATTTAAAATAAAACCAGTACCACTAGATAAAGAACCAGTATTATGGATGAAAGAAGCCATTAATGAAATTATTCAAAAAGGAACGGAGGGAGTTAGTCCTACGGATCAAATTGGATTCAACTTTTGCACGAAGGACTTCAAACGTGGTGAGGGTTGGCTTCGTTTTCAAGAAGCATCAAAGGTTACTTTTAATGATATTTGGGGTATGATCTCAAAAAGCTCAGGAATAAGCACTGATACATTTTGTTTGGTTGTTACCTCTGTTAAGATACCTATTAAAAAGTGAAAAGAGAAAGGATACGCTCCTACCTTAAAATAAATTTTTACTATATTTTTAAACTTTTTTTTGCTATAATATCTTTATCTGAAAACTTTTTTGTCAGTCAAAACAGCCCCTTAATTTAGAAAGATATGTTAAATATTAATAGTAAAAAATATGTTACAATAATACATTTTTTAGACTATTGATATAACTGATTTGAACGTTTATTTTTTAAGATTAAACTACTGTATACTGAATATACTCTAAAATGTATGTAAAAATAGAGTTTGAAAGCAGCAAACAATTTACGTATATTACATGATTGCATATTACATGATTCTATATAAAGCACTTAGTAATTCAATAAAAAAATTACTTTAATTGATTTGTATGTTTATATGTTTATTTTATATACTTGATAATATTTTTATATATTACGTTATTTATATATATATATATATATATATATATATATATATATATATATATTGTTAAAAAGTAAAATTTTAAAATATAAAAAATTGTACATCTATTTATCCTTTATACCAAAAATTATGAGAGCTGTTGAGAATATACAGTTGAATTCGAAGCATTACATTCTGAATTACTTAAAATAGTAAAATGTTTTTAAGTAAATACTAGTTTACAAAACCTTTTTTGGAGGCTTCCATATCTTCTAGTTAAGCCTTAAATTAAAATTTTAAAGTAGTACTGTTTTCGAGATAACAGCCGTTTAATAAATATACATATAAAAATTTAAAACAACTTTTTTTGTATCTACTTTCTGTATTTTGACAAATACATTCACAATTTTCAATCTCCCCTGTAAACGACACCTTATCTGTTATGGCTGTAAAGTAATACTTTCCACCTTTTGTGAATTTTTTTATAAAAACATTTTTTTTTCTAAAATAAGGAAAAAGATATAAATAAAATAATAAAGTTTAAATGATTGATATTTTCAATAGGCTTAGTTTCCTTGATTTTTCTTGAAAACTTTGAGTTGATCGGATTGTTCTTCCTTGACTTATCATGCGAACAAGAATACATAACATACAGACTGACGGACTTATGTAAAAGTTGTTTAGAAAAACACTTTAGTATAAATGTCTTTAATTTTAGACATTTGGGTTCAAAGAAAACGTATAATAAATAAAAATACCTTTCTGTGTGTACTTTTAGAATGCAATTTGACTTTTTGACTGATAATAAAATACTTTTCACTTATTGTTATGAAATTTTTATAATTTAGCCTAGGCTGAGCTGTTAAATTATTATTTTTGTGTTATATTTTTAAATAAAAAATATAAAAAGTATATTTTTTCATATAACTTTTTTTTCAGTGTAACAAAGGCTAATGAATAAATGCATACATAGTTGTATAAAGTAGTTATTTTTAAAATGGGTGTTGATAAGTTTGGTCGTTCTTCTTTGACATCAGAAAAACCTATAAATATAAGACCTCAGCCTCAAGTATTCTTTAGACTCTGAAGGTAATGTGAATGTAAAAAATAGAAAATTGGTTAATGTTTTACAACCTAAAAATGCTCTCGATTGTTCTAATAAATCGTATGTCGATAATTGTTATAAAAATGCAATGGATAATATAAAAATTTTAAAAGATTCACTGGGAGAAAGAGAAAAGGTGTTTAAAAAAGAATTACAAGATTCCATACAGTTACTACTAAATAGTACTGGCAAAGATATAAATAAAGAGTTAGTTGCCTTACAAAATAAAATTAAGGAGCTACATGATAAAATAAATAGTACAAGTAAAGATATAAATAATAGATTAGAAAAAATTGAACAAAGTAGGACAGAAAGTCATGTTAAAATACCGTTATCTGGAATTGTTGATTTTAATAATTTAAGAAAATAAAACCCTCATAACTGAAGAAAAAAAATTGTTAAGGAGCTGCAAAAACCGATTAGAAATAAATCAAATCTTGTGTGTGTAGATTTTAAATTAAAGTTTGAAACGAATAAAAATATTCCACAAAAAGCAATACTTTTTCATTATATTCATAGTAAATGTTATATTACATTTTCCCCAGTAATTTTTTTGTATTAAAATGTATTAAATTATAAGTATATAATTACTAAAATAAAAATCTCCGTTAATGCATATTCTTGATTTAAGATTTTATTTTTCTGTGTTTGTAAAATATTTTCACTTTTTCACTATAATATAGCAACAATAGTATTTTAAATTTGAAACAAATATGCAATTTGATTGTACGGTGTATTAAGAAATTAAGATAAATATAAACACAAAGAAATAAAATTATATTATTATTAAAATTTTTTTTTCTTAGAACATTAATAATAAAATACTGCTGCACACAGAAAAAGTCTGTTTAAGAATACTGGTGTATATAACAATTTTTTTGATTTAATAAATATTTTTCCGTGTGTATACTTTTTGCTAACTTTTGAAACAAGATAAAATATACAATTAGTTATAACACAAAAAATCTAAACAAATATGCAATTTGATTGTACGGTGTATTAATAAATTAAGATAAATATAAACACAAAGAAATAAAATTATATTATTATTAAATTTTTTTTTCTTAGAACATTAATAATAAAATACTGCTGCACACAGAAAAAGTCTGTTTGAGAATACTGTTGTATATAACAATTTTTTAATTTAAGAAAGATTTTTCCGTGTGTATACTTTTTGCTAACTTTTGAAACAAGATAAAATATACAATTAGTTATAACACAAAAAGTCTAAACAAATATGCAATTTAATTGTACGGTGTATTAATAAATTAAGATAAATACACAAAGAAATAAAATTATATTATTATTAAAATTTTTTTTTCTTAGAACATTAATAATAAAATACCGCTGCACACAGAAAAAAGTGTGTTTGAGAATACTGTTGCATATAACAATTTTTTTGATTTAATAAATATTTTTCCGTGTGTATACTTTGTGCTAACTTTTTAAACAAGATAAAATGTGCAATTAGGTATAACACAGAAAAAGAAAATGTTATATAACAATATTTTCGATTTAAGAAACATTTCTCTGTGTGTAATTACACTTTTTGCTTAATTGTTTCTTTAAGGTAATATTAATCCAAAATACTTTAATAGACTTTTATGTATGCAAACAAATATACAAATTTAATTCGGTATAATACAGCTCTCCTGAAACTCAAAGGAAACAGAAACTAAAAAAAAAATGTATTTTTTATTCTTTTTTTCTTCTTTTTAGGTATAGCAAAAAACACAATTATATCGAAAAATTATCATTAGTTTAGTCTCGGGAGGGTAAGGGTTAAGAAACATTTTTCTGTGTGTATACTGTTTGCTAACTTTTGAAACAAGACAAAATATGTAATTAGGTATAACACAGAAAAAACAAATGTGATATAACAATATTTTTGATTTAAGAAACATTTTTCTGTGTGTATACTGTTTGCCAACTTTTGAAACAAGATAAAATCTGTAATTAGGTATAACACAAAAAATGTGATATATTTTGATTTAAGAAACATTTCTCTGTGTGTAATTACACTTTTTGTATAATTTAGGCGCGCTTGACAAACCACACTTAAAACAACTATTCTAAAAAATATATTTAAGCAATAGCGTCAAACATTTTTATGTTTGTGATTATACTTTTTTGCAATAGTTTTTAAAACAAATATGTAATTTGATTGTAACGTGGTATATATAAATATATATTGTTATATACGAATCACAATATTCTTGATTTAAGAAAACATTTTTTCTGTGTATACTAAACTTTTTTGAGAACTTTTTTGCAAAATGTGTGTTGAGAATAATTTTTAATATGTAATAATTATTAAATTATGAAACAAATTAAAATTATTTTTATTTAATTACTATTTCAACAGAATTTGGTGAAGACGCCATATATTAACTATATATTTATAAGAAAACATTTTTTCTGTGTATACTAAACTTTTTGAGAACTTTTTTGCAACATGTGTTTGAGAATAATTTTTAACATGTAATAATTATTAAATTATGAAACAAATTAAAATTATTTTTATTTAATTACTATTTCAACAGAATTTGGTGAAGACGCCATATATTAACTATATATTTATAATTTATAGATATTACGGAAACAATACGGAATCTTTCTTTGATATTTTGGTCTATTGGTAATTATTGTGCGAAAACGTGGTATTGGCTCTTTGTACTTCTAAAGAATATTTGTATCTGTATTTGTTTGGTTTACAAAAGTCAATGTTTAATATTTATTACTAATTTGGTCTCATAATTTAGGCTAACAAGCTAGGCTTAACAGTCTGATTAGGTTTGACACTCATTGCTTTCAATAATTTTAAACTTTTCAGGGCTCCTTCGTTTATATTAAATAATTTTATAATACCAATCTTTCAACTAAATTATTTTGTATCGCAGAGAGCTCTGTGGCGCAGTACGTAACGTATCCGTCTACCAAACTATAGGTCTGCGGTTCAAACCCGCAACAGCTGAGACTTTTTTAAAAAAATATTTTCTACAGCTCCCTAATTATAAATTATAATTTGTAATATATGCATACGATCTTGACCTTTTCAGATAACAAGGTTCTTGGGTAATATTATTTGAATAACAAGTTGTTTATTTTAACCGATTTAAATAAAAAAATAGTCTTGGCTAATTTAAATTGTCTGGCTAGGCAGTCCTGATCCTTGGACTCATTTACACCGCTAGGTGGCGACACCCTCTGGTCATTGTCGTCAGCCGAAGAACAAAAAAAATTCCTGAAAAAAAAATTTTTTTTTTTTAATTTTTTTTTTTTCAGGATTTTTTCAGGACTCGCTGATGTCTTCAGCTGAAGATGTCCTCCAGTTACCACCGTGGGTTTGTAGCCCGGTAGTCCAACTACTTATGTAATATACTATTATGTATATGTAATATACTATTATGTATATGTAATATACTATTATGGTTGGTGCAGCCAGATTCCTGTGTATGGTAACTAAATGTGTAGTAAAGGTAACACATATTTAGTGTGAGAGAGAATTCTAGTTATAGTTATATCCAGGTAGATTTCACCTTCCCGCTTCTGGTCACCACCCCCTGCTATAGTGGTTTGTTGACAAACATGGTATACTTCACCTCCTCGCAACTTCACCGCTATAATGGTTTGTTTACAATTGGCTTTGTATAGTTTCAGTGTGCAAGTACTAATCGGATATGTATCCTGACTTGCGCACTATCACTGATAAATTACTACTGTAGTAATTTCCACGCTAATATAAAAAGTTAGGCCCAACTTTCGTTCGCAGGAAATCTGATATCGTTACAAATCATATACCAGCTTATGTAATAGACCCTTCTGAGTTCAAAAATGATAATCTTGTTTTGCGGAAATGCACCGTTTTTTTTCTAGGGCGATTTTTTATATATTTTTTGTTTTGGCAAAAAACTGTTATGGAAATCTGTTACTATTGGAAACGAAGTATATTCTATTTATTTTGGTCCCTCTGAATCTAAAAATAATAACAGTTCTTTGCGGAAAAGCACCGTCTTTTTCCATGGCTGTTTTTTATATTTTTTTAAATTTTTGCAAAAAAACTTTATGGAAATCTGTTATCGTTAAAAATGAAGTGTATTCTACCTATTTGGACCCTCCTGAATTTGGAAATGATAACCATCTTTTGCGGAAATTCGTAGTTTTTTTTTCATGGCTATTTTTTATAAATTTTTTGTTTTCCCATAAAAAACGTTACGGAAATCTGTTATCGTTGGAAGAGAAGTATATTCTAGTTATTTTGCCCCACCTGAATCTGAAAATGATAATCGTTCTTTGCGGAAATACACCGTTTTTTTCCATGGCTATTTTTTATAAATTTTTTTATTTTTGAAAGGAAAACCTGTTATCGTTGGAAAATAAGTATATCCTACCTGTTTGCTCCCCCCCTTAATTCGAAACTGATAACCATCTTTTGCGAAAGTTCTTCGTTTTTTTTCCTTGGCTATTTTTAAAAAAATAATTTTTTCGAAAATAAAACGTTATGGAAATCTGTTATTGTTAGAAATAAAGTATATTTTGACTAGTTGGACCCCTCTGAATTCGGAAATGATTAACACTTTTAGCGGAAATTCTTCGTTTTTCTCTATGGCGATTTTTTACATAGTTTTTGTTTTTGCCATAAAACCTTGATATAAAGTATTTTATATAAATTTTGACCACAGATCAATTAATCATCGTTTCTTTCGGCTTATATAATAATACATTACATAATTTAATTTTAATGTTATATGTGAATATTACGTAATGGCGGGCTTGACCACAATTTAGCCGCGCGCGCGCGCGTTTTTTTACCAAAATTTTTAAAGAACTTTTTACAAATCTACGGCACATTATACAATACTTTGATAAGACGATAACCGTTTTTATTAATAGTTTTTTATAATATTCTTCGCTTCTTATAGCTAATATACGAATTATTTAATCAGATTTTCTTTAAAAATTTAGTTTCGTTTAAACTGTGAAAAGGTTTATTTTATCTTAAAATGCCTAAAAAACAGTTATCATTTTCGGATTCAGGAGGGTCAAAATAAGTAGAATATACTTCGTTTTAAATGACAACAGATTTCCATAGTTTTTTTTTGCCAAAACAAAAAATATATAAAAAATAGCTATAAAAAAAACGGTGCATTTCCGCAAAGAACGATTATTATTTTTGAATTCAGGGGGGCCAAAATAACTAGAATATACTTCGTTTTAAACAATAACAGATTTCCATAAAGTTTTTTTGCAAAAACAAAGAAAAATTATAAAAAATCGCCATTAAAAAAAACGGTGCAATTCCGCAAAGAATGATTAACATTTTTGGATTCAGGAGGGCGAAAATAAGTAGAATATACTTCGTTCCAAAGGATAACAGATTTCCATAAAGTTTTTTTTCCAAAACAAAAAATATATAAAAAATCGGCATAGAAAAAAAACGGTGCATTTCCGCAAAGAACGATTATCATTTTTGGATTCAGGGGGGTTCATAAAGGCAAAAATTTTTTTTTTGTAAATGTAGCTGATTTCCTGCGAACGAAAGTTGACCCAAAAGTTATCATTAAAAACACAAATATCTTCAAACGTCCATTATTATTAACTTAAAATTCAACAGTTCACACGATTAATAACCACAAATATATGGTTCACTTTAACTTGTACATAATACATTAATATAAAAATACTCTAGGCACATCATAGAAGAAGGTAAAACAAAAATACACAAGGCACATCATAAAAGATGGCAAATTCGCTGCACTGGAATGTGCCAAGAAAGAAACATCCGTCCCATTCAAAGGCCATGCTGTAACTGAGGTGGGTATTACGGCCGAAAATCATACGGCCGAAAGCCAGGTTTGTAGTAGTGACAGCACTGATTTCAGTGGCTCTGTAGGCAAGTATTTATACATTGAGATATATAACTGGTTGCTTATTACTATTCTCTGCAAATTAATAAATATAATAAAATAATTGTTGAAATTTTTATAACGAAAAATGTTTAAAATACTCACGAAGTTCTGGTTAGTGTTTTTTTAATGGATGCGTTGGTTTACGTTAACAATTACCATTAATGGTTTGGTTTGGTAGTTTGCTGGTTTGGTATATTTTTTTTAATGGGAGGCGTTGGTTTACGTTAGTAATGGTTTGGTTTGGTAGTTTGCTGGTTTGGTGTTTTTTTTTTAATGGGAGGTGTTGGTTTACGTTAACAATGGTTTGGTTTGGTAGTTTGCTGGTTTGGTGTTTTTTTAATGGGAGGCGTTGGTTTACTTTAATAATGGTTTGGTTTGGTAGTTTGCTGGTTTCGTGTTTTTTTTTTAATGGAAGAAATTTTTCAGATACGATATTTCAGAATTTAGAAGGCGATATATTTTAAGAATGAAATAGGATTACATTTAGGCTAAATAATTTAGCTTTAGCTAATGAAATAACAAATGCTCGCCTGGTGTAACAATATGCATAAGAAATCCATTGTTTTAATCAAATATAGAGAACCTCTGAAGAATACAGTAGAGGGGGAAAAAGCATTTATTCGGCCTTACAACTTTCGGCCGTATGATCCAGACTCATAAATAGTTGTACCATATTTTACTATTTTTCTGGTTTGGATGTCAACAGTCAACAAGATCGTTTTTCCGAGTAGTTAAGCAAAATTAAAATTTTGGTTTTATAAGAAAATTGTGTAATTTTATTCGAGTTATTTACGAGTTTATGGTTAATTACAACCACTTGTGGTAAGACTTTGGCACGAGTATAGACTATAAACTGCTACACGACTTTTATTTTTATTTAGCAAACAGTGAATCAAATTTAGTATTGGAGATTTATTGCATTTGCTCCGAATTTAATACTTTATTTAGCGATCAACTGGTAAAAATAGAATTTAAGTGTACTTAGGCCATTAAATAGCCCTGTTTATGGAGGATTACCAAAGAACTTTTACCTCAAGAAGTAACATGATGAAATCTACCGTATGCTTTGTTTGAAGCGTGAACCAACTACGGTGAGGGGCTGGTGGGGAGTGACTATTGTTTACACTTAGTACGCGTAAAGAGAGAGAAAGAATGTGTAAACTCACACTCTAATGTCGTAAAATGACTGACGGGGTACAGTGTTGCCGATTGGAAACATATACTTTGGATATTTTATTGTAAATTTTAAGAAACATTAGTTCTGTATGAGTTTTATATGAACTAGTAGTTTAATTTTAATAGATTTAAATATACTATATTATTAAACATAATTATAGTATACACAATAAAGTTTTTTACATTTATAATTTAAGTATAATGATTTGAATTCATGATAAGGTGGAAACTACGCAACATCGCTACTAGGTAGCCTGAAAGTCGACTAGCGACATCTACATTTTACACCACAAAGCTGTATCTCGTTTCTGTTAGTAAATAAACAAACAAAAAGATGACACCTTCATAAACATTGGTGTGAAATTACTTCTTGAGGTAAAAGTTCTTTGGGGATTACTCAGATACTTTAAGTTAAAGTGTTGCTTTGAAGTTTCTGAATAAAAACCATCATAATCCCATTTAAACTACATTTCATATTTTTTTAATACTCGAATTACTTAAAAAGTTACGATTAATGTAATAATCCACTGAAAATGTGCTTATTTTGTATTCAAGAAGTGAAAATTTTCAATTTTCAAAAAAATCTTTTTACGAAAAAAAAAATAAAAACAAACTAAAATAACTTTCTTTTTACGAAATGAAAAAATTATATTTTTTTTATTTTTTTTAACCATCAATAACTTTTTTGTTTTTGGGGGTATTGTTTTTTAAGGCATCTTCCCCTCATTGAACTTGATTTTTCCTATTTCCATCTGGAGCGGAAAAATAATTGTATCCTTTTAAAGGCTTTGTGTCAACTCTATTGTTATATTTAACGCATTTTGGGTTTAACATTTTTTTATTTTTTTCTTCTTTAGAAACTCTCTTCACTTCTTCACTTAACAATGCTAAAAAAAACCTTAGAGACAGCGGGTTCAAATTATTCTAAGATAAATGGTTGGTATTGGTACTAGATATATATATTTTTATTTTTTTTATGTTTAATCAGGAAATAAAATGTGTGATGACGGACGCTACATGATGGACGCTACAAAATTTCCATCAAAATTTTAAATTTTAAATTTTAATCTTTTATTTTCTAATTTAGTTCAAAGAAACAAAAACAACAATTACAATTTGAATAAAAGAATAACTTTAAAAACAGTAAAATGCAACACTACTTAAATACAATACATGAATTATAACTGGAATTTCTTGCTTGGCAGGTTTGGAACGAATTGTAACTTTATTTCTTAAAAAAAGTGTTTAATTTCTTAAAAAAGTGCTTCGATTGGATAAATTTTAATTAATTTTGTTAGGGTGCGCTTATACTGTGTAAAATATAGTTTTATAGGGCTATTAATGCAAAATAGATTAATTTTAAATTAGATATGTAAAATTTAGACTTCAATAATATTTCATTATAAAAGTATGACTTATAAAGAATTTTAAATTTGGCACCTAAGTTTCAAATTCTATGGAATGGCTGAAAGTTTTACTTACACCATTCCGTAGTCACATGATAATAAGCTTCCATGTTGTGGACATACCTGCAAAGAAATAATTCAAAATATTATTTATACTTAAACAAGAAGTTTGAAACTGAATTAAAAAACAAGCTTATGAAAATATAACCACTATTATGGTATAATACGTGTAAAACCCTGCAGTGTCCTGCAGGGTTATTCTTTTAAATGGTACAGTGCCTCTAATTTTTAAATGTTGTAAGATAATGACTTGAAAATTTCATTTAATGTGGAATCGATATAATACATAAACAAGAGGTGAATATACAGGGCGTCTCAACGAAGCCAACTCGGTCGATATATATTAAAGTATCCACTTTAGAGAAAAACTTTAAATGGAAAAGTTGTATGGTTTTAAAAAAGACACATTCTAAAAATATACAGGTCGGTGGGTAACCTCTGACTTAATTTTTTTAAATGGGATGGAATATTTTTTATTATGTCATCTTACTTTCATAAAAATACCTTTATCCAATACATACAGATAATGAGACAATTACCAGCTTTATTTTAAATAGATAAACTCAACGGGGGTTGTGTGGCTTTTACTTTATTGAGTGGATAATTATTTATCTTACCCACTCAACTGTCACTTGTCAAATTATTTTCTTGTAAATGTCATTAAAATTTTTAATAAAAATATGAATTTCTAAGCTATTTATTGGATAAAAGCTTGTATGGCACTCATGGGTAAACCGATATCGCTCTCTCGAAAATTAACCTGCTTGGCTGACGCCTCGCAGGTTAATTTTTTCATGCAAACTTTTGGATTTTCAAACATAAAAAACTCAATTTTTAATATGGAATACTATATTTTTATTTGATGTAGAATTTTATTCTACATTTAATGTGTAAATAAAAAATATAGCATTCCATTTAAAAAATTGATTTTTTTTAATAGAATGCTGTATTATTAAATGTAATATTTTATTTTACATTTTATGAGCAAAAAAAATATAGGAACATCCTGTATATTTCAAAATTAAGAAAGAATGTGCATTTTTTAAAACTATACAACTTTTCTCTTTAAAGATTTTTTCTAGTGGATACTTTACTATATATCGACAGAGTCGGCTTCATTGAGACACCCTGTACGTAATGCTACGCTTTACATTATATACTAATCACAGTGAAATAGTATATTGCATTTTCCCAAATATTAAAAAAAAAGTCTTATAGTTTTCGTGCTAGAGCTTAACAAAAATTGCATTTTGCGGATACATCTTTTGATATAACTCCTGAACGAAACAATATATATAGATGGAACTTGAACTAAGTTACTTAGAATAATAACAACTTCATTTTAGAAGTCAGTGAAGTACGAAAAAAATATATATATATTTTTATTTTCCCCTTTTTACCTTATCGTTGAGACACTTTTCTAAGGTTTAATATATTAAGCGATATTGAAGACTTATACTTTCCATAATTTAGCCAGTGGCGTTCTTACTTTATATTTTATTTAAAAAGTTACCCTTTTTGTCTACGGCACTTTAAACTCTGATAACTTTTTTTAGATTTTTTAAGATGTAATAGGTAATCCAAATCCGTAAAAACGAATGACTCTGGTTAAAGTTACCAAATTAAAATTGCATAGAATGTTTATCTTTATTAATAAGGGCATGTTCAAACATCCAATGTAAATTTGATTTGGTAACTTTAACCAGAGGCGTGCAAAACTGGGGAGCTTTTCCTCTTTTTTGCCCCAAACTTTGTGTTATTAGCTTTTTTGAGATTTTTTCAATAAAATATGATTTCTTGCTTAAAAATACATAAAAGAGAAAAAATTGCAATTTAAACATCTTTCACGTTCTGAGTATCAAAAATATAAACTAAAAAATGCGCCAATAAAAAATTTAATGCTTCAGGTTGATTCTACATAAAAAACTATAACAAAGTTTTTATTCACAAATACCCACAAATATAAGTGAGCTTAAGGAAGCTTCTATAAAAAAAATTAAAAACCCTTAAAGTATGCAACCCGCTTTACTCTTTATTTCTATATCATATATTAAAAAAAAGCTTATTTTTTTGTGTCTAGGTGTCCCCTTTAGGGAAGTGTCGGACAATTCGTATCCTTTAGCGGTAAATCAATTTTTCTGTCTAGTTACTGTTGTTTTTTGTATTGATTTAATTTATCGCTAAGTGTGCTCGATATAGTACTTTCCATTACTGTCGACTTTTCAATTAAGTAATGTCAACTTACCTAGTTGGTAGTGAAAAATAGTTATTTTTGTATTAAGAGTGCAAAATTACTGATTTCGGCTTGAGCGTGGAATTTGCTGATCGAGGCGTCCAGCCGAGATCAGCAATTACGGAAAAGCAGAAATCACATTTTGCACTCGTAATACAAACAACACTTTTTCTACGATCTAAAATAAATAAATAAATAAATAAATTTCAGGCAGTAAGTTACCTTACAAAGTCGCAGCACTTAAGTACAATTTTCTGCAAATCTGTTGGTGTACACGGAAAAAAAAATTATAGCTAGGAGCGCTATAACACACATACCAAGCAAATTATAATCGCTTATTATATAAATACAAGGCTTTGTCTTACAATTATGGCAGTCAGTGTAAAAATTTATATGAAATACTTTAATTGTTTAGTGAATAATAAAATATAACAAATAGTATGGCATTTATAGCTTAAATAGATTTAATTATTGTCCGTGATAATAATTTTTATAATATAATAAAATTTCTGTAAATTTATAATAGTGCCTGTAATATATATAATCGTGTCTGTAATATATATAATCGTTTCCAATTTATTTTTAACATTATTAGTTATTGTGTCCCTTATAATCTATAGCTTAAATCACTATAATTTGCCACTGTTACCAAATATCTTATAATGTATAGCGCAGAGCCCACTAATTTCTTTCCGTGTAGAAGTAAAATCTTAATCACAAAAATATTTAGCACACAAATATTTAGCACACGAAATTTAGATTTGATTCAAAATAAATAATAATTTTATATCAAAAAATATGTCGGACCACATCTCATAGTATATGCGATTGAACTGCAGGTTGCTTATAATCTAGAGCCCAAAATTCAATTTTGCGGTTGCTGTCATGGAAACGAGCAGAAAAGTAAAATGCTAAGAAATAGGTTATTTTGCGGTCTGAAAACTTGTTTTTTGTAGAAATGTTAACTTTTCTATTAAATGATCTTTAAAAAAAAAATCTATTTTTTTAATTTTTTGTGAAAATTATTTATTTTTTTGGTATTTGGTAAAATGCAATATACCATTTACTGTGAATAGTATACAGAGCGGTCCAAAAGTCACCCCCCTCCCTCTTAACTTTTGAACGAGTTTTAATATCGACTTCAAATTTAGAACAAGACAACTTAAACTATCTTTAAGCATATATTTGATACTTTTAGCTCTTAAAATATGGGCAGGGGGGCATGGGGCGACATTTTTTTAAATGGAAAGGTGGGTCGTGTGATAAATCATTTTAAAGCTTATAAAATTCTCCATTTAACTGTTTATTTTTTATTTTTTTAAACATTTTTTTTGGGTTTAAAATAGGGTTGAAAATGGGTATTTTTTTCAAAATTTCTCTAAAAAATCCAAACAATTTTTTAAAAATGCCTAATTTCATAATGAAAAAAAGTAAATTATACTTTTAAACTAATTTTAGTTGACATAAATAAAAGTTAACAAAAAAAAACTTAAAAATTTATTTTTTTAGCACAAAAAACTGAAAAATCAAAACCTTAAAAAACATGTTTAAAAATTTTAAAAATGTATGGTTATATAGAGAATTTTAAAGGCTTTAAAATGATGTATCACACGACTCCCTTTCTATTTAAAAAAAAATACTTTCCCCCATGCCCCCCTGCTCACATTTTAAGAGATAAAAGTATCAAATATGTGCTTAAAGATAGTTTAAGTTGTCTTATTTAAGAGTTCTAAATTTGAAATCGATATCTCAACTCGTTCAAAAGTTAAGAGGGGGGGTGGTGACTTTTGGACCGCACTGTATAATGAAATGCATAGCATTACATATCTTCACGGCTTGTTTAAATTTTGTATACATTTGTTTATATATACTCTGTTTCTGACACGAATAAATAAATAAAAAATTGTTAATATAACATGTTTTTTTTTGTTTTATACTGTTTAACGTCGTTTTTCGCTGCTATGGCCTAATTGACGGGACCGCCATCTTTACGTGCCCTCCGAACCACGGTCCTCAACAGAAAATCCACCTTGAAATGTGTTTACAGTTTCACCTGCAACCCACATTACAGTTAGTCATCGTATTCCATCTACCGACTATTTACACCACTATACATCCATGCTCTATGTGGGGCTCGAACCCAGAACCCCGGGATCCGTAATCAAAAGCGCTAACCATTACGCCACCGGGGTCGGCTTAATATAACATGACATTTGTATGCCATTAGAATTACAGTACTACCAACATCAATCCAATACAAAATTCTCAATACTTTAAAATTTTTATTTGTGTACTTTTTGCTTATTTTTCCGATCATTGACTTTTTGTCACAAAAAAATCGAATTCGAATAAAAAAATGTATGATTGTTAGTTAGTCTGTTCAAGAAAATCTGTAAGCACAATAATGCAATAACACCTACTTGAGTTATCATGCACTCAAAAATAAACATAATAATGGTCAGATGAAAATTTTTCAAAATTGTTTAGAACTCGATAAAAAAGGTGTATGTATGTAAAAATGATCCTCGGGTAATTTTTGACCAGCTTGAAAATCTGTAAACCATGTATACTAGGAATATAATAAAAGTGTCAAGAACACTTAAATTGTTTCATGATAAATTCAATATAAATGCAGAAGTTGAGAGCGGGTGGCCCTAGGACACCAAGATTGAAAAGCAACTTATATTATTCATAGAAAACTTTATTCATTCACAGTGCATATGCTTTTACTTTATTTTTTAAACTTTAAAATTTTTTGAAAAAACTTTTACTTATCTTATAAATAAAGCATTTTTTTAAACACTGTATCCAGAGAGTATTTACTCTTCCTAAAACTGAAAAAAAGAAAAAATACTGCTGCTAACAAAATAATAATTTCCCCTTTCATTAAAATGAAAAAATATTAACAATAAAAATTCATAGAACTTTTTTACAAAAAAACAAAAATAATTTAAAAAAAGTTTTTGTTCAAAAAAAAATCTTTTTTTTTTGAAAAACGAAATATTAAAAAAAAATAAATAAAGAAAATAGTGGTTGCCCCATTTTACCACCTCATCGCACTCTGATTTTTAACAAAAACCATCCTAGCTTAAAACTTTGAATGAGGAATCAAATTTGAAGTCTTAACTCAAAGAGTTCTTGAGTTATCGTAGTCACAAATTTGCCGCACAGAACAATAGACAGACAAACAGACAGACAGGCAGAATTTTTTCGTTGGAAATAAAATAAAACAAGAAACGTAAAAAAATCAATAAAAAACTTGTCACATTCATGATCTTTTGAAGTGGCTAAGATTTCTTAGCCCGTAGTATACTAATAAGGGGCTGTTAAAGAATTTTCACCCAATGTTTGCTATTTTTATAGAGTTGAAATAATAACACCTCGGATAACGCCCAATTTGATCCCATTATATTCAAACCTAAGCCATTTTTTTCAAAATCATTTCATCCCACTGAAACAGTTGACTAATGAAATGTTTTATATCGTCTTTTATCGATCGTCCAAAAATTACAATTTTAAAAATTTCTCTTCCTATTTATTATTTCTATCTTCTAGTAACCAAAAATCAGGTAAAAAAGTAATTAAAAGGTAAACAAGGCAAAGGTTAACTAAGATAAAGTTAAAATAAATACAAATAGCACAGAACGCAAAAAATATTTGACATTCTCCCCATTATGTAAAAGTAATTTTTCACCGTCATTTGGCTCGACATCCAATCTGCATACTTTCGTCACTCGTCGGCGATAAACACCATGTGCTGTCTGAACCTCTATCACACGAACGATGCCATCTTTACCAGGAAACCCTGCCTCTCCCCTGGCCCCACCACAACTACCATATGGCCAACTTTAATGGGAGTGCAGTTAGGACTTTTGGTTCATTTTCATCTCTTGGTTAGTATTGGCAGATAATATTTAACCCTTTTCGCCCAGAAATCATCGACAAGTCTCTGGGTCTTATTCTATAGCTTCCTGGGGTTAGTTTCATCAAAAACAGCTGGTAAGAGGCCTCGCTTTTGTCCAATCAATAGATGATTTTGAGTTAGGAATTCTTCATCGTCTGGATCTACAGAAACATGAGTAATTTCTCGGTTATTTGCTTCTTTCGCAGCCTCAACAAAGGTTGACAACAATACTTTATCTCTGGAACTTTCTTCTTTTAAAACATTTTGCAGGCCTTCCTTTACCGAATCAAATGCCACTTCCAGCAACCATCCATGTTTGGGGCACCAGGTACAATAAATCACCATTCTATAGCCTGTTTAGAAAGTTTTATTATCGCTTAATTCCCTTTGTCCAGCCCTGTTGCAGTATTTCTCGGCTTTCTCGTATTCATGCCAAGTCAGTTCTTCTGTATAGAATACTTTTTTTTTCTTAATTTATGAAGAAGCATTTTGTAGTATCTAAACCACAACAAATCTTCTTCACTTTGTAAATACTTGAGTAATGTAGTACGTCACCAATCCAAAAAATACTGCATTCGCTCTTACTTTGACATCACTAACAATACAAGCTCCTGAAAGTTTCAACGGCTCTGTCCAGAAATCTTTTGAGCCTAAAAAGTCGGAAACCATCTAGGCTCCAGATTCAGTCAAGTTTTATAGTAATTGTAAATATTGTGCACACATCGGGATTGATCATTTCACTTGGCACAATCTCGACTGTTCAGACTTTCTACGCTCCTATATCTCGCCAACTCGATGAGAGAAAAACCGTTTATACCTCCTACCATCTTCATTTATCTAGTGCATAACAGTTTTAGAATTAGACCATAGATAGCACCTTTTAATATCCAACTCCAGTTCCCTTTTAATCGTCATTATCAGCCTGCTTCCCATAACTGCTGTAACTCGAGTCTGGGTATTGAAAGTGGTTCCAACGTACATACTCTAGCTTTGAAAGAAATCAAAACAACCTGTATGATATCTTGAAGAAGAACTCTTAGGTCTTTTTTTCAATTTTATATCGTCTTTTACTTTTATGATCCAAAAATTACAATTTCAAAAATGTCTTTTCATATTTATTATTTCTCCTATCTACCTCCTAGTTACCAAAAATCAGGTAAAAAAGTAATTAACAGTTAAACTAGGCAAAAGGTTACTAAGATAAAGTTAAAATAAATACAAATAACACAGAGCCCAACAAAAAATATTTGACAACTTAACTATATTAGACAAATCCTAACTACCCATATGCAAACCACTTTCTTACTATTATTTTTGGAATTCAATATTTATGGGGCGAAATGTTTTTACAGTGATTAATGTTTTTGGAAAAAGAAATATTTTTGGATATAACCAATATATTGGATATTGCATTTCAATATCTTAATACTGGTTTAAATTTTATCGAAGCGTGTGGGACGAATATATGTGGATTTTGCTTGGGTCAAATTTACTGCCACCCTATAATATAAGAATTTTATTCGTTATGTAAAAATGTTGTCTTAAAAGAAAATATATATTTTTTTTAATAAGATCATTTGTTTTCTTAACATGATATAGATATTTATTTGCCTTTAATTTGGTTTATTTTCCATTAAAAAAGTATGAAACGTTAAAAGAAAAAAAAATACTTCGTAAAAGTATGTTATTGACTTAAACTACGTTCTTATTAAAATAAAGGGCGAGTCCCTTTTTTATACCAAATTATTTTGTTAAATTTCAGATGAATTCTGTACAGTGAGGTAATCCACAATATTTGTTTTGCAGTTTGCTACAAAAAAATAATTATTTAAATAAATCTCTTTTTTTTTTGTTTTAGTATTACAATTATAATATCTAGAGCCCCAAGCCCAAGGCTTATTTGACGCTGTATGAAACGCTAAAATAAATAAATAAAATTAATAATACAAGATTTTTTTTTGTTGCGTAAAGTTAACATTCACTTGGCTTAAATACAGGGTTAAGCCAAAAAAAAACAGGACACTTTTTAAACCGTTATAACTTTTTTACCTTTTGACCAATATGTACCAAATTTAAAATGAATAGGCTCAAAACAACAGATAATTTTATTTATTTAAAATATAATAATAGTTTTCAGTAAGAAAGCTTTTTCTGAAGGGCTTAATTTAAAGCCATGGGACTAGAGCAAAATGTATAAAATTATATTTTTTTGTCTGTATTATGTTAAGTGAACTTTCTTTAATAGCTGTGTGTGTAATCTTTTAATTTAAAGTTATAGTTTATTTTTTATAAAGATTTTTCCAGAAGGCTACGAATAGTGTCAAATGGATTTTTAACTTAAAAAAACTGACTAAGTAGGAGGTCATTCTTCTAATAATTTTGACATATCTCAAATAGCATGTCAAACTGAAAAATTAGAAATCCATAATTAAAAAACTAAGAAAAAATTATTAAAGCTGCCATATGGATATATATTTAAAAGAATATGGGCAATAAAAATTAATATATTTAATAATTAAATTTTGTAGAGAAGTGTGGTTTTAGTGAAAACCGAGGTGAAAACCAGAAAAAATGCTTATTAAAAATTTTAATGGAAATTTTTGTAAACCACTATATCAGAACATGGTATTATTACTACAAATAAACAACCAAGATCCTGTACCATATATGGTATTATGCATAATATGGCTTTGTATTGTTAAAAAATAAGACAGTGTTTAAAATAAATAATTTCATTTATTTGTATTGTATTTGTAAACATAATATATTTCTTCTTTAACCTTTTATCCTGTTATCATTTATAACTCAAATCTTGATTTATTTATCAATTTCTTAATTTTCATGTTACATCGATCCATGGAGTACCATTTTTGAATTTGAGTACATAATTTATAATTTTTGTTTTATTTAATACCCATTTTCCTTATAATTTACATCTACAATTCATTTTTAACATTTTTTTCTTTTAACTTTTAAAGTAATTGGACATTTTTACCGTTCTTTGGTCATTTTGAATATTTTTTAAATTGACAGATTATTTTTTGAGAAATGTCAAATAAATAACATGCCTACTCAATTAGTCTTTTATGTTAAAAGATCAATTTATTGAAATCTGTAGCCTTTCGGAAAAATATAAATAAGAAATAAACTACAATTTCAAATTAAAAACTAAACGTACTCACCTAATGTAGAAAGGTCACTGAACATAGTGAAGTCGGAAAGTTTTCATATTATATATTTTGCTCTAAACCCCAAAGCTCTAAAACAATTCCTTCAGAAAAAGCTTCATTAATGAAAAATAATAAATATTTTATATAAATAAAAATATCTTCCAAATCTTACATGTTCGGTGCACATTCATTCCAAATTTGGTATGGATCGGCCAAAAGGCAAAAAAGTTATTCGGTTTTAGAAAGTGTACAACCGTGTACTATTCATTTGGAATAATATATTATATTTATCAGTAAAAAAATCGTTAAATAGTTAACAAAGTCTGGAATTACTTTTTATATTTATATACAGTGTATATAGTCCAGTCAAATAACGAGAAATTCCTATGTTAAATTGCAAAAAATGCACACGGGCTGATATTTTAAAGGCTAGTAACAGAACACTTCTGTTAGTTTTTCACCGGGTGATTTGCGTAAGGGGCTACGCTATCTTGAATTTTAGGGGTGAGTGCTATTATCTCACTAAATATGCATCTTACAATAAAAATGCATCTAACCAATTTTGTTAAGGAAAAAAATTCCAACAATTTTTTTTTAGATCAGTTTATTTAATATATTAATAACAATTGAGTTATAAATATTCAAAAATGGCCATGTTGGGGGTGAATTTGGTTTTTTCGATTTTTCAGCCAAAATATTCATCGGAGGATAAAAGTGGTAATAAGCAAACTTGTAGCTTATGAAATTCTCTATAAGTTTTATATATTTTGCGTTTTCATAAGTATTTTGTTACGGTTACAGTGGGATACAAATGTATTTTATGAAAAAATAAGAAACTTTAAAAATGTGGGTCCGTCCGTCCGTCCGACGTCACGATTTTTGTGGACACGATAACTCCAGAACGAATTATCCGATCGACTCAAAATTTTCAGGAAAAATCAAGTTCTATGAGGGGTAGATCTCTATTATTTTTTAAAGTAATACCCCCGAAAATAAAAAAGTTATGGAGGGTTAACCTTTTTAACAAAATAAAAAAACTATAATTTTCATTTTTTTTTTCAATTTTTTTTCGTTTTTCGCAAAAAGAAAATTAAAAAAAAATTGAAAAAATTTTTCATTTTTTTTTTCTTTTCCAAAAGTCCAAACGAAAATATCTTTTTTTTTAAATGTTAATTTTTTTAATTTTTTTTTTTTGAAAATTATTTTTTTTTAAGTATACCATTTACTGTGAATAACATATAATGGAATGCGTAGCATTACATATTTTCATGGCTTGTTTTATCATATTTTTTATCAAACAATGTGTGTAACCTAGTTCGTGGAAAAATATTGTTTTTGCACGACCAAGACTAAAACCTAATTTTACGCTTTCATTTTCGGGACTAAACGTTTTTCTTCAAATAGAATAAAAATCACGGCAACCTTGATAATATTAAAATATTATACTTACTATGTGCTTTGCTGGTTCAAAAATTAGGTTTGGTGATGTTTTGTAATATATTTGGGATTCAAACCAATTTATTTGATTTTAACAAAGAAAACCTTTAAAAATAACATTGTTATAACAATTTATACATAACTTAAAATTTATCATCTTCGTCCATTTTTTTTGACTTTTGTGTCAACCATATTAAAAAACAATTGAAATCGCGATAGCCGTGAAACTGACTTTTCGCAATTTACAGGCATCTTGATTAAATTACGAAAATAAAACAACCGATTTTAAACGCATGGTTTTTAATTTTAATTTTATCTACCTACCTAAATTAGGTTTGCTCCTGCAAAAAATAGTATATATATACCTCAGGACTAAACGTGGCTGTTTTAGTCCCTTGCATCTCAGTTTAGTCCCTTGGTATACAGGGTGTTCCGTGAGGAAAGGGAAATATTTAAAGAATATGTTCTATAGGTCAAAATAAGAAAAAAAGTTCCCATAAACATATGTCCACAAACGGCTCATAAGGGAGCTACGCCCCTTCAAATGGGGTACCAAAAATTTAATTTTTAATTAATAACTTAGGAACCCTTTGTGTTATAGCAACAAGGTTTTGCATGTGATCTATTCTTAATAAGGCCTATTAGCCAATGGTATTTGCATGTAGTCACTTAAACCAGGGGCGTGCGACAAGAGGGGTCTAATCACTTTTTTGCCCCAAACTTTTTTCTGTTAAAGTTTTTTGTGGGTTTATTATTGGAATAGTATTCTTTAGGTAAAAACACATTAAAAAGGTAGTCTTGCTAAAATACTTTAGGATTATCCGTTTTCGAGAAAAATACAATTAAAGGCAAAATTACAAGTTTCAAGAACCAAAAATTAAACACCAAATTGTTGAAAACCAAAATTTCAATGGTGTAGGTTAACTGTACACCAAAAACTAAAAAAAAAAAAGTTTGTATACAGGTAATTCCAAAAATCAATGCTGAGGGAGTTATGGTCTCCAAAAGTTTTGAAGGGTGATGGTACCTTTAAAATCGATTTTTGAACCTACATGTAAAAAACTTTTTTTCTTAGATTTTGATGTAGAATCACACTGCAAAATTAAAATTCTGGTTTGGACTTTTTAGTTTTAATTTTTGGTTCTAGAAAGGTGTAAGTTTGCCTTTAATTGTATTTTTTTCGAAAACAGTTAATCCTATGGTATTACAACAAGAGTACCTTTTTATGTGTTTTTACCTTGGTTATAATATTCTAAAAATAAATCCACAAAAAAGTTGAGCAGAAGAAGTTTTGGGCAAAAAAGTGATAAGACCCCATTACGGACGCCCCTGGTTAAAGTAACTACATGCAAATACCATTGGCTTTATAAAGCATAGATCACGTGCTAAACCTCGATGCTATAACACAAAGGGTTCCGAAGTTATTAATAAAAAATCGAAATTTTGGGACCCCTTTGAAGGGGCGTAGCTCCCTTACGAGTCGTTTTTGGACATTTGTTTATAAGAACTTTTTTCTTATTTTGACCTCTAGAATACATCCTTAAAATATTTCCCTTTCCTCACGGAACACCCTGTATAAATAACTATTTTATTTTACCTGTTAAACTGCGTATAAAAAATTTAAAATCTATATTAGTATTCTATGTAACCCTATCGGCCGGTTACTTTATTAACTTTACATTGTTATGGATGGTTTACCCAATCATTAACACTAAACTACGAATTGGACCAATGAAGTGTCAGACTTATTTGACACATTTCAGTTCATTTCATTGGTTAAATTCTTAATTAGTTTAATGTTATTGATTGGGTAAGTCAACCTTAAATTAACTATAGTTAGTAAAATATAAAAAGTATAGAGATATTATACTGCCTCACTACGCTAAAAAACCTTACTCTTAGTTGTGCATTTCCATGGGCTATTTATTGAACCAATCAAATTTAAGTAAACAGATTTATTTATTCAGTTATAGACTTATGAAAATTGCAGTATCTCTAAAATAAGGAACTTTTACTGAGCTAAAAAGCAGTAACTCCAAATAAGTTATTTATTACTAATTATATTAAAATGAAATTAGAAGGGTGTAAAGCTTTAATAAAACAGTTTCTTTTTGCATTATTATATTTTTTGTATGACGCTAGATTTTCCGGATATAACCAAAAAAAAAAAAACCTGATGCAAACAAAATAATACTTACCTCTGTAAGTCTTGATTCATTAAAACAAGTCAAAACGAAAAAAATTTGAAAAAATAAATCAAAAAATTTTAAAAAATGCAATTTTTTTCAAAAAGGGTTTCTTTTTTTGAAAACGAAAAGAAAATTAAAAAATAAATGTTTTTTTCAAAAACTTGTTTTAACCCTATTTTACCCCGTTATCCCACACCGATTGTTACCAAAAACAATATCAGCCTAAGACTTTGGATAATAAATCTATGATCCAAATTTGAAGTCTTTAGCTCAAAGCGTTCTCGAGTTATCGTGGTCACAAATTTTCAGGACAAATAGATAGATAGATAGATAGATCGACAGGAGATTTTTTTTAGGGAAATCGTCTTTTTTAGATATGAAACGTAGAGAAACGTGAAAAAAATCAATAAAAATATTAAATTTTTTTCTTACTTTCGCAAGATTTTCCTTGGGTCCAAGGGGAAAGTAAAATTGACTTTCAACAGGAAATTTAAAAATATATTTTTTTATATTTTTGGGTTGTTTTCTCTTTATCTTGTCACATGCTGCTTTTTAGTTTAGCGTTACTAAAAATTTTGACTACGAGATACTAAGCTAAAAAGCAGTAAGCAGTAAAAGCAAAAAGTCCAACACCCATTTCTTCTTTCACTATGGCTATGGGTTTTATTTATGTTTGTTTGAAAATTTTAATAAGAAATAGATTTTATTTTAAAAAAGTTACGAAATTTCACTTGTTGCTACTTAAAAACAATTTTCTTAAGAATAACTGAATTATCCTATGATTTTTACTTTCAGACCTGAAAGTAATAAACAAGGGATTCTTCTGCAGAAGACAGTATTCTTATGTCGAAAACAAAGTTTTTCAGGTGTTGATGCATTTATCCGTTTTAAGGTCTATACATTTAGAATTTTGTAACTTTTTTTTCTGGAACCAATTTAGATATTTTTTATTGCGATTTTTGTTCCTTTAATATTAAAAATAAATAATTTTTGGAACTAAACAGTTTTTCTTTGAAAATCTGTAATTATTTAAGGCTATTTTTTTTAATATATGAATAGAAAAGAAAAAATACTCATAGTTTGCCAAATTTTTAATATTTTTTTTTTCAAAATTAAATTGAAAAAACAGGCAGGCAAAAAATCACGAATTTTTCATAGTAATTACTAGTACATATTCATAAAAAATGGGCTGAAGTTTTCATAATATTTTGTTTTATGCCATATTTTTGTTAATTTTTGCAAAATTAAAAAAAAATAATATTTATTCCGCCATTTTGAATTTTAAGTTTTAGGGTACTGGTCCACATTAAGATTAACTAAAGAAGCCTTTTTACCAAATTTCAGCTAAATCAAATATTTTTGAAAACACTTGAACCACTCTAATGACGCAATTTTTTTTTTCGGATTTGTCACTATTTGTTTTCGTAATCAACGGTGAAAAAAATGGCTATGCAAAAAAAAAACAGAATTTTTCTGGAACTACTGTGCAGTGAAATCTATGACTTAGATATCTGAATAAAATTAGGCATATACAGGGTGTTTCTTTTTTTAACCTGAAACTTTCAAATATCTCGATTACTATGCATTTTAGAAAAAAAAAAAGTCAAACAAAAAACGTTTATTTTAATGGGGAAAACAAAATGGCGTATTTATTTTTTAACCATATTTACGTTTTTAAGGTCATTTCAAGGTCAACTTTGTTTTTTTTTAAATAGAAACATATATATTTTTTACTGTTATTTAATTTTGCTCAAAAAAAAATAAAAATCTTTTGTAAAAAACTTTTTTTGATCGGACTTTTAGTTACAAAGATAACACAAAATTAAAAAAGTTGGCTCTCCGACGAAATTGTCTAGTAAATTCCTATGTATTTTGAGCCGCTGAATCCGAATCTGATGTCGGAATTTGAAAGTTAGCTCCCGTTTTCAACATAACCTCAAAAAACATATCATATCATTGCGAAAAGCACGTTTTTTGAGGTTATGTTGAAAATGAGAGGTAGCTTTCAAATTCTGACCTCATTTGGATTCAGCGGCTCAAAATACATAGGAATTGACTAGTCAAATCTGTTAGAGATCCAACTTTTTTAATTTCGTGTGGCTGTGTTATCTCTGCAACTAAAGGTCCGATCACAAAAAGTTTTTTACCAAAGATTTTTATTTTTTTAAGGGAAATTAAATAACAGTAAAAAATATATATGTTTCTATTCAAAAAAACAAAGCTGACCTTGAAATGACCTTGAAAACGTAAATATGCTTAAAAACTAAATAGGCCATTTTGTTTCCCCATTAAAATAAACGTTTTTTGTTTGACATTTTTTTTTTCTAAAATGCATAGTATTCGAGATATTTGGAAGTTTCAGGTTAAAAAAAACACCCGGTATAGATACATAAATCTTAGTGCACTATAGTGTGATAGAAAAATATCAACCTAATGTGATATTTTCATATGGGATCGTAGGAAAAATACATAGCCAGTCCGACGCTTGATAACAACTTTTCAGAATAATTAAATGCAATGTTGGACGAAATAGCCACATACACTATTTACACTATTTAATATACACTGTTTATCTTGTCTTCATTCATAAGCTTTGACAACAAAGCTCAGAAAACGGCAGCAAAAGCTTTCCGGCACGAAATATTAGCTAAAGGCGGTGCGGGAAAACTTTGCTGCTATAGAGAATGCTTTCAAAGAGATTTTTAGTCTGCCCTTTGTGATAATATGAGCTTAAATTTAATAAGAATTTACTTATTTTAACGTAAAATAGAAATAAAAAAACGGTCTGGTAAGTACACACAAAAAAACATTCTTTCGCAAGAATATTAAATATTCTTCTCAAAGAATAACTTTTTTTACGACTGGTTTAGGATATAGGCAAATACACACACGTTTCAAACATAGAATAAATGCATTCGAGCTGTAGATACGGTATGACTATAGCATATCAAATATTAGAATGAGCACATGTGATGTCATCTCTTGTCTATAAAAGTAAACTGTAGCAAAACTTGTAAAAAAATACATAAAACTTGGATTATATGAAAGTTGAACTAAAAATTGTTTGCAGTCCAGTGTGTACTCTTATCATAATATCATGCTCTAAAGAGAATAAAAAAAGAGTTTCAAATCATTAGTCAATATCGCGAAAACTGCAAATACTTATCTTATAATTATTTGGTACATAAGCATTATAATTATTTACAATTTTGGCGAAGGCGCTTTACATGTGTACAGGGTAATCCAACTTTGAGTACCTACACAAGCCAAGTAACGCCGGAAGCAATTTTAAAAATTCTTTTTTTTTAATTATTCCTATTTTTTTATCTGTTCTTAAAATTATGCTAATATTATTCTCCATATTATATACAAGAAATATCTTATTAAAAATTTTTAATTGGTTAAAAACTGTCAAGTTTATTCTATACTATAATATAGTATGAATATGAAAATAAAATATTATTTCATTTCATTATTAGTAACTAAAAAAGTTTATGTCAACTTTGCAAGAACAAATATTTCGTATAAATCTCTATTGTGCATCTTGTGTAATAATTTTAATTCTTTAAATAGTGATTTAGATGTTAATTATTCTATCTTAGGTAAAATTATATACAAGAGAAATATTTAGGTAGATTTGTATTGTATTTTACTAATATTTCTAATGTCCTTATTCTTTCTCTTCTCTCTCTCTCTCTCTCTCTCTCTCTCTCTCATTCGTATGTTAGCTGCATGCGGACTGAGCTAGCATAACTAGCATAACACATACGATGCCGTGATTGGCCTGATGTGCCGTCATGTATCTTGTGCGCTGCAGCCAGCGCTGGCTTATAATTGTGAGTCTCTCTCTCTCTCTCTCTCTCTCTCTCTCTCTCTCTCTCATTCGCATGTTAGCTGCATGTGGACTGAGCTAGCATAACTAGCATAACACATACGATGCCGTGATTGGCTTGATATGCCGTCATGTATCTTGTGCGCTGCAGCCAGCGCTGGCTTATAACGTTATGTGAGGCTCGCATAAGAGCCTGTGGTTAGTTTGGTTTGCTGTTCAAACCAAGCGAAACGTTTTTCTTGTTTTTTTGTGTACTTTTTGGATTTTTTAAAACTTGTGCTGCAGTATGCTGGTTTGTTATTGATAGTGGCATGTTTTTTGAGTTGTATATTGTTTCATAATAACTTTTTTGATAAGTCATAGTTAGTCAAAATGGCGAGGAGAATTTACGCTGTGTGTTCCCAGTTAATGTCTTTCTAATGGCCATTATATAATATATAAATATGTGGTTTGGACGTGTCCGCGAAAAGATCCAGCTCTGATTACAAAATTTATTCAATCAAAATTGTATGAATATCTATTGTTATCTAAATAATATTTAATAATTATATTTCAAAATTACTTTGCTATCAAAATGCTATTTTAATTAATAAATTCATTAAACTATTTGCCAAAATAATCCTTAATAAAATTATTATAACATGATATAGTATAAATTATATATAATTTATAATGTAATAGTATTTTGTTGTTCATGAAGGGACAATTCATTTTAGTATAGATTATAATATTATATGTACATGTATAATAAATAACATGAACGAATTTGAATTTTACATAAAAATAAACTTACTATTAAAATTTTAGTCCACGCTCAATAAATAATGATTTTTTTTAGAATTCATTTAAATTATTGCTATGCGATTTTATTATATAATATAAAATGGCAACATATGTTTTAAGCTTCCAAGTCAATAATCATAACTATTATAATAGGTATAGAATTATAATAATTATTTTTAATAATAATTATAATTAGTTTTTAATAATAATTATTATTAGTTTTAATCGAAGTTTTAATACTTATAGGTACTTATTTTTAGGTGAAATTAATAATAGTTATTTATAATACAAGGGCAAAAAGTAAAATTTTTTTATTGAGTAGGTTTTTAGAAGCCGAGGGCCGGCCCGAGGGTAATAAACCTACGAAATCGAAATTTACAATATTTTTTATTCGATTGTTACTAATTATAATAAATTAATAAAATATACTTAATTTTAAAGTGCAAAATATATTTCTTTTTACTGTCTTATTACTTATCTCGTTATCCATGACAAATTGCTGTCCAATCAAATCGCTACAAAAACAATTGAATCGTTTCTTTTGCTTGTGGTTTCATTAAAAAAGCTATAGCTTGGTGATTAATTTTTGTTAAAATGTGTCTGTTAAGAAAATAATACTTGTGAAACCGTTCTATGAATATTATAAATATTAAAGGTGATTTTACAATTAAAATTTTGTGTTTTTAATTATTTTAGTGGGTTACAGTTGTACAGATTAATCAGTTGACATATATTTTGAGGTTATGTTATGGAGTTTTTTTTATTTTGTATGAATTGATTATAATAACTGTATCTGGTCAAAAAGAACGGTTAGTTGAAACCAAAAGGTCATATTTCTGTATGCTTCATTGATAATATGGTTAACCTAAGTGCAAGAGTAAGGTAGCAAATAGGGAATTAACTACACTGCTTTACAAAAAAGATTTTGTTTTATTTTCCGGGGAGCTTTTAGTTGCATCTGGCTATATTTGATGCGCTGATTTCGGAACCTTTTTTCGTTTTTCTCGATCAGCTCCTTTTTTTGAGATATAGCGCACAGTGTTTTTTTTGCCTATAGTTGTTTATTGTACCGATAGGAAAAGAGCTGAGATTTTACTAAACCGAGTAATATTGAGGTTAATTTAATAAATATTGTAAATTTACATTCTGATCTGGTGAATTTGCTTTAATTATTACAGTTAATACTACTGAAAGATTGACGGACAAATTTAGAGTGTACTCTAATTTTTATATGTAATACTAACCCAAATGTTTATAAAAATAAAAAAGTTTTACATTTAATCCAGTGACCTAGATTTTACCGGGGGTTATCAAAAGAAAAAAACAAAAATTTTGAAATATTTTATTTTTTTTTTCGGAGAGTAACACAATAAATTAAATTTATTATGAAAAAAACAAAACGTAAAAATACGAAAAAAACTTATTCTCCTTGCTTTAAAATATTAAAATAACATTAAATATACATTAAATAATTCAAAATATTATTGCTCTGCTTTCAATAACTCCCTCTAAAATAATCTTCGTTACTGGATTTAATCTAAAACTTTTTTTTTATTTTTACAAATCTCATATGTGTGTTAGTGTTGCCTATAAAAATCAGAGCCATATCTTTATTATTTATATAAAATGTAATTTTATTTTAGTTATTTTAGAAGCCATAAATAACAAACGAATAAAGATATTTTAAATCCGCCTTAGAGCCCTATTACCAGAGAATCAATCCACCGCAAAAACAAAATTTATTGAACCTTATTTTTTTTTACTACAACTATAGGTAAAAAAAACACTGTGCGTTTTATCTCAAAAAAAAACGAGCTGATC
>CAUEHQ010000447.1:0-15845 GCA_958510825.1 Brachypterus glaber
AAAATTGCACGTTAATCAACCAAACTTCAAACTCACTTCAAGTTGATTGTATGGACGGTTTCGATGGAGGACTTCCACAAAGTTTTCTTATGGAAATACTAGAATTGCCGAGTCTGCGGCCAAAACTTAACCTAACTACTTACAGAATGCCGCCGAGCTTTTCTGCAAATGGATTAGATCCTGGAACGAGTTACAGAATAATGTTGTACGCGGTTAACGCGAAAGGCAGAAGCGACGCCACAATCATAGATCCCGTGACTTTCAAAGGAGTCGCTAAACTTCAAGGTAAGTTATCTAGTTTTCTGTAATTTTAAATGTTTTCTCTATTATCGCGTGACTTCTTGACTGAATCAGAATACATTAAATGTTTTATAAGCAGCAGATTTGTATCAACACGAATAAAGCTATAGCGTAATTAATATCTTAAGTATATTATAAAATACAACAAAATCGAGTAGTGTATGCGTATCACAAAATATGATTTATAATATAACTTTACACAAGTTAATTGTATTTGGCAATGGGTATTATTTAATATAGTTATAAGAATTCAGTCGTCAGTCAAAAGCGACTTTACCCAAAAATAAATCAGGGAATTTTGATTTTGGGTTTATTTTATAGGGTATTTTATTTATTTATTTTAGAGCAGTTACACAGAGGCATGGAGAGCCCCAAATAAGTTATGCTTGTGCTAGGGACTCTCCATTAATTTTGACAACAAATAAATATACAAACAGGAACGTATCGCAGATGTAGATTTCAATCACTGTAAATTTTTCAATAGGATTTTAGATTATATCTCTTATTATATAATATAGGGGCGCAAATAAAGAAACAAGTTACCTTGAACTCTTTCGATTTGGAATTGTCGTTTTGTTTGAGGTATTTTTCACAGTATAAAGACCACTTTACACGGAGCAATTTGTACGCAAGTTTGATGCTCTGCAAGTTTGCTGCTAGATATAGCATGAGAACAATTGGACATAGATTTGCCTTTTCACGGAGCAAGTTGTAAGCAAGTTTGGTGCTATATATTGCAAGGTAAACAGTGCTGCCAACCAGACAATTTTGACGTGTCTCTGCGTTTGTTGACAAAAACATAACCTAGCATTTGCTTTTTTAAGGAAGTTTTTTAGTTAGACAGACCGACCTATTATTAATTATAATAATTATTAACATGTGCAGTTGCTACTATATTAGTAAAATGAAATCGATTCGGTAACATTTTTTCCAGGTTGATACCACGAAAATAACCATAAAACTTGCGTGAAAATCGCCGAAAAATAGAACATGTTCTAAATAATTTAATGGCACGAAAATGGCCTCAAACTTGCCTGAAGGCATGCGCAGTGACTGAATCATTCTTGCAACAAACTTGCATAGCATCAAACTTGCGCACAAATTGCTCCGTGTAATGTGGCTTTAAGCTAGATAATGTGAACAATGCGTATATGTGAACTATTCGGTTTTGTGAACAGAATATTTTCTATTGACTTCTCTGTAATGTGAGTTCGCGTTAACGAGAGTTTATGATTTCACATTACTGAGAACTCAATACAAAAAAATCTGGGTTCACAAAAATGAATAGTTCACATATACGCATGTTCAAATTATCGAGCTTATACTGTATCTCAACATCGGTGCATCCTAGGAAAAAAAACTTTCTATATGAAATTAAAGAGACCAAATTTCCAACATTTTTTGACTTATGTATTTTTTTCTACGACTTATAATAATTCACGGCATCGCCTTAAATTTTACACTACGGTTTTTAGCATTTTTTTCTTTTTGGGAAAAACCATACCTTTTAGAAAATTTTGAGTGAAAAATAAAAAATAAATTTATCTGGTGGTTTCATGTAAATTTTAGTAAAATTACAAATTTTAAAATAATTTACTCATTTGTGCCCCATTATCTCGAGATTCAGTAAACCAATTTTCGATTAAAAATCTCCATTGTATTAGGCATTAAAAAACTTTTAAAATATTCGCCCGTGTAATTTTTTAAAAAAGCATATAACCAATTTTGTTAAGGAAAAAAATTCAAACAATTTTTGTTTGGATCATTTTTTTAATATATTAATAACAATCGAGTTATAAAAATTCAAAAATGGCCATGTTGGGGGTAAAATTGGTTTTTTCTATTTTTCACCCAAATTATTTATCGGAGGATAGAAGTGGTTATAAGCAAACTTGTAGCTTTTTTTAAATTCTCTATGTTTTATATATTATGCACCTTCATCAGTATTTTGTTGCGGTTACAGTGGGCGCTGAAAGTAGAGTTGCGCCCTCTGTAACCGTACCAAACTACCTATGAAAATTTATAATATATGAAACTTATAAAGAATTTCAAGAGCTACAAGTTTTCTCATATTATGTGGTTAAATCACTTTTATCGTCCGATAAATAATTTGGCTGCAAATGGAAAAAACCAATTTCACCTCCAACATGGCTATTTTTGAATTAACTCGATTGTTATTAATATATTAAAAAAATGATCCATACAAAAATTGTTGGAAATTTTCTCCTTCACAAAATTGGTTATATGCATTTTTATCGTAAGATGCATATTAAGCAACTCACCCTTAAAATTCAAGATAGCGGACACCCCTTTCGCAAATCACCAGGTGAAAAACTAACAGGAGTGTTCTGTTACCATCCACTACCCTTTAAAATATCAGCCCGTGTACATTAATTGCAATTTAAATTTATTATTTGACTGGACTATAAACATACATAAACTTTATAAAGGATAACAAAAGTGGAAGGGAACATGAAGCGTAGACCTTTCAAGTCCTCAAATTATTCAACATTCGTTATATAGACTTGCGTAAGGCCACAACATGGGATAATAAGATAAGCAGGTTTTGGTTCCGACATCTTTACCCCAATTTTAGTTAAACAGAGGTATGATTTTAGGGTGGTCCTTTTTTATGAAAACCAAAATCCCTGAGTATTAAAGTGGTTTTGAATATAAAAGTAGGATATTTTTGTTCAAACATATAAAAATAGATGAATTGCTTTATATAGGTATACGACTTGCTTTTGATCTTTTTACTATAGATGAAGTTGAATTAAAGTTTCTTCGATATAATGAAAAGACTAGATAGGTACTTTTATATCATTATAAAGCACTGGTTTATTCAAGTTTTTAGCGTACCTATATATCAAGTTTTTGTTTATTCTGTGCTATAAATACTTAATTATGATATACTTGTTAGTTCCGAATAAATAAAAATGAAGCAAGTCTATTTTTGCGTTTTATAACGTTTTATGTACAAAAAAAAACAGTTTAAAAGCTAAATAAAAAATAAATCTTAATGAAATGAAATATATGTCCAAACCATGGTCCGCAAGATATTGGAAGGGTCCAATGGACATTCCCCTAAGCGTTTTCCCTAAAATTATACGTAATACTTTACGTATGTATTTTTGCTTTCCCATTTTGAAAATTTTCAAATTTTCGGAAAGGGAACGTTCCAGTATTACGTAACACTCCTAGGGGGGGGGGTGGGGGTCATTTTGGAGTGACGCTCATGTTAATGGTATAGGAAAATAGCGTTACAGGGGGGGTGTGGTGGTCCAAAATGATTAAAATTTGCGTTACGTAATACTTAAACGTTGCACGAATACAAGGCATTAAGCCTTGTATTCGTGCAAAAATTTTCAATATTTTTTTTGCGTATTTTTGCGTTTCATGACGTTTTATTGTCGATATAAATCAATTTCAAGCAAAAAAAAAACATTGTCGATCGGTCGGTCGATCGTTCTGTCTGGGAAATCTTGTAAGCACGATCTTGAGAACGCTTTAAGTTAGAGACTTGAAATTTGGCATACAGGTATGTTACCGAAAGTTCTCGCTCGGAATTGTTTTTGGTGAACATTGGGGTGCGGCAAGGGGGGAAAATACATTTTTTTAGAAAATTTTGAAAATTACTATATAGGCTTTTTTAAGGTTGGAGAAATGCAATTTGATAATAAAAATTTTCTAACTACACCCCTGCAGCGGCGAGGGGGTAAATATTTTTTATGAAAATGGCTTAATCTAAATGTAATAAATGTAATAAATGTAATGTATATGACTCGGCAAGTTAAAATCAGATTTTTTGGTAGCTCATTGCCGTAGCTTTTGGAGCTTTTAGCACTCAAATGAACCGGATCCGCAGCCTGTCAATTTGAATGTACTTTAAGACATATATAAAATACAGCCGGGAGAAAATAATGAAATAAAAATGGTCACCAGCTCTGCGACTATAATAAGAAGACTGATTTTTAATATTTATTCGTCAAGTTTTTATGGTCCATCTATTTTAAAGGTAGTAGGTTTTAGCCCTCTTGTTATTAATATGAGTAAAACATTTTTACTAAAAATAATAATTCATGTCTAATTCTTCGAATTATCAGGAAAAATTCACAGCCTTCATTCAAATTAAAGGAGATAATTACTCCAGGGGCACCCCTGAAGGGCAATGCCCCGGTCGTAATTATTTCCAAAATTAGGTAGAAGAAAAATGCTATATTATAAGTATGAGTAAAACATTTTTACCAAAAACCATAAACGCTTATAATACATTGTCATGGGCACTTTTTTAACTTTTTATGTTCCATTTTAATGCTTGTTTTTACGCATTTTTAAGCTTAATTTTATTTGAACAAACACTATTTGAAATAAGGTTTTTTAACGCTAATTGGACACTTCACAAAATGAACATATTATGTGTATTTTACACTTTAATGCATTTTGCAAACTACTATGTTAAAAAATTATGATACAGTAAACATTTTTTAAAATAAATACCCTAGTACAAAATTAAATTGTATTTAATAAATAAATAAATAACTTAATAAAAAAATACCTGCATAAAAATATAGTATACACTGTAAAAAATAAATATGTAATTACACATAATTCTGCACGTAAATGTGATTCAATGCAAATACATGTAAAATGTATTATATTTTACATGTAATTTTATAATTTTAAATCTAATTTTAAAATTTTATATGCACATTACGTGTAAAATTACATGTAAAATCTAGTAAATTTTACAGAGTTCACTGTAAAAAATAAATATGTAAATTTAAATTCAGAATCATAGGTAATGTGTTGCAGAGACAAGTAAAAGTTACGAGATTATACATGTAATTTTACGATTTTATATGAAGAACATTACATCTAAACTACATGTAATATTTATATAAATTTGTAAAATTACGATTTTATATGAATATTACATCTAAATTGCATGTGCATAATATTCATATAAAATTTTACTTGTACCTGCATGGCAATACATTACCTATAATTCAATTTATTTTTTACAGTGTATTATAATAATTATTTAACGAGCGTATAGTGATTGCTATTAATCAAGTAGCGTAATCACCCGAATGATTAGTAGCTATTTTACGCAAGTGGAATACTATACTTTATCCACGACCGTTTTAAAGTTTAAAAAGTTTATTTTACAGACACGTGGTTTATAGGCCTATAAATCACGGTAGTGGATAATAGTATATTAGTCAACGGGCAATAATAATTGCTATTAATCAATGGGGGTGACACGAGCCGTTAGGCGAGTGGCCTAATCTAATATTCATAATATTCGTTTTAATGTGTAAAAGTGAAACACCCGAAACGCTGGAATTGCCCTAGTGGAGGGTTCTAGAGGTTTTAATGCATAAGACTGAGCTATTAATTATAGATATCTAATCTAGAAGACTTTTTATTCATAGATTCATATCAATGATTAACAATTACCATAGTCAAGCATTTGCCATTCTTGAAGTGAAAAAAAGTTGGATATCTTACTGGCATGATCATTTCCATACCATAAGAATAGACTGGGACCCACAATTATATTTTTTTGACATTAATATGTTTTAGACGGGGGTAAGGGGGCTGGAACCGTTAAGAAAATATGTCCCAAAAAGTGTCCCGCTTATGATATCAACAAAGTTATCGGCTGGGATCATTAATTAATATCTTTTAGACGAGGGGTAGGGGCCTGGAACTGTTACAAAAAAGTGTCCCAAAATATGTGACGCTTATGATATAAACAAAGTTCATTGTTAACATGACGCAAAAGTGTCCCAAAATTATGTGGCGCAAAAGTGTCACAAAATTATGTGACGATTCCATCCGAGAACTTTAAATTTATGCGACGCTTGCGATATTAAGAAATATGCAAGTAAAGAAAAACGTGTCTCGTAACTGGAGGCTTAAAACATATTAATGTTATCACGGTGTTGCTTTACTTCTACAGTAGAACGTAATTTGGAATATTTTTATATATTTACAGTGTAAAGATGGCATTAAACAAAACAACGAAGCAGTTGCGGACTGGTCACAAGGCAAGGTCGGTAAAAGCTGACCAAACCCCACTGCTAAACGGGCCTACACTTGGGCTTTTTAGCTGTTTCCCTAAGACGAATTACACCGAAATTACGCGAATATTACCCGAATAGATATGATCTACGCTCTGCAGAGTCCGCGCGCGTTAAGAATGGTACAACGACGTCATAAACTTGATGACGATACTGCACACAACATTGTAGGCGGCTTTATTCCAACAATGTTGCTAAGAAAAACGCGGCGTTGCTAAGGGGCGTGTATAAAAAGAATCGGTTTTGGCTTACTGCGCATTCTGTTTTTAATAATATCATTGTACCATGCTTAACGCGCGCGGACTCTACCACGCTCTCGCAAATAAGTCACTGCACGTTTATTTGGCAAACATTAGCTCAATGGGCAACATGAATTTGGTTTAGGTAGATATTATTTCCCCGGACCTCATAAAATTGCTCCCTATGTCGCCCGGTAAAAATTCCTTAAAATATCCTATAAAAAAAAAGGCTAGATGTGACCCTGCATAAAGAAACCCAGATAGTGTTTCAAATTTAAATTTTATTTTTTATTTTTGGATTCTTTTGTAAAAAACGTTTCTACATAAGAATCCGACAAAAAAAGAAATACGCAGATTTGACAATTTAAGTGGGTTTCTTTGTGCAGGGTCACATATACATAGACCAACGATGAAGCGAGACAAACTCTAACTCTAACTCTGAAATCAATATAATCGAGTTAGATAGTTTCATTTATTTGATGAAACTTCATAATTTTAACACTTTGCTATTTTGTACTTGATTGTCTGATTTTGCTTAAATAGAGTCCGAAATTTTAAGGGGTGATTCTACATCATAAAATATGTCAAAAATTCATATAAATGTCTAAAAAGGCGTCGTAAGGTAGCTAAACCCCTTTGAAAGTGGCTAAAAAATCGGTTTTTATTTAATAACTCGGGAACCCTTTGAGATACAGCATCGAGGTTTTGTACGTGAACTAATCTTAATAAAGCCCATATTCGTATGTTATTTTCATGATAAGTACATGAATATACAATGAAATTTCGGTTCTCAACATGTTAGTATTTAATGTTTCGACCTCGAACTGTAAATTTTCACCTTCAATTTATTTTTTCTTGAAAACGGTTAATCCTACATTGTTACAACAGGAGTACCTTTTTTATCTATTTTGACCTGAGGGATTATATTCCAAAAATAAAATTACAAGAAAGTTACACAGAAAAAAGTTTGGGACCTAAAACTGTTAAGGCCAACCCGTTTCGCACAGCCCTGGTTAAAATAAGTACATGAAAATGATATACGATGATAGGCCTTATTAAGATTAGTTCACATGCAAAACCTCGTTGATAAATCTCAAAGAGTTTCTGAGTTATTAAATAAAAACCGAAGTTTTTAGCTACTTTTAAAGGGGATTAGCTCCCATACGACGCATTTTTAGACATATGTTTATAGGAACTTATATCATATTTTCTGATGTAAGATCACCCCTTAAAATTTTGGACTCTATTTCAAATACACCGTGTATGTTAATAATTTCTCCTAAATGAGAAGACTTATGATAAAAAATAAAAGAAGGAATCAGTCACAATAAGTGTGGCTTTTAGAATAAGTTTTAAAACTTATGGAAACATTTGAGTTTGTGGTTAAATTGCATCAAAAAGGATTGGGTAAAAAAAACATGACTATTTAAGCAATGTAAACCCAGTTTAAGCATGTTTGTACCAGAAACTTAAATGAAATAAATAAAAGTTAAGGACAAGCTTCAAATTAAAAAATAAATCAATTAAATCCACTGTGTAGTTTTTTTGTTATTTGCAAAAATGTTTATTTTCAGAAAAAAACGTATATCTCCTAAACGAGAAAAGGAAAATTAAAAAGTTAAAAAAGAAATTACTCCCATTTAATTGGCCTATAAAATCAATTAATTAAATTGTAAAAAAATATGCAGTGGCAAACCGTGCGCATATCGAAAGAAGCAGTAAAAAAACATAGCTGTGTAATTTTCATTGCTGCCGGTTTAAAAAAAGATTTTTGATAATTTTTATTCCAGTAATTAAGAGCTAAAAGTTCAAGCTTTAAAATAAAAAAAAGGTCAAATAAATCTATTGAATATTTTTGGAGTTACTAGCATTTGAAAATGTGTATTTTTTTAGGTGGGCCGATATTTTTGAGCAGAAGTGTAGTATTTTTGGAAAATTATCTTTATTTTATTATATGACTTTTTGTAAACTTTTTGCCAGCCTAATAGACGTCTTTCATGTATAATTCATTTTTGTCTGGAGATTGGTGTGTCTTGTCGCTCTGTCTTACGTTACCGCGTCCCTTAGGTTCAAGCTCACGGGAATTTCTGGAGTGGTACAATACCAGTATCTGACTTGGGAATCTAGACTTTGGCGTGCTGCCGTTAGAATGAAATAAGCAGTAAGTAGAGAAGTTTGTTTGCTTAAATTGAATTTGGTAAATTAACAGCTGCTTTCTAAAAGTAATTCTTTAGTAGTTATTCTTTAGGTAAAAAGTATTTTACATTGGATTACTTACAAAATATTTATCGAATATAAAAACTACATACAATAATAACAATAATAAATTTATTTAACTAAAGGAAAAAATATATTTATTAAAAAAAACACTTTTGAATTTATTACGTGCATTAAGAACCTGTACGGTAGGGTGGTCGCGAAAATTCAAATTGAATATACGAATGCTACCTACACAAAAATTTGTTTCCCTTTATGGTAATATGAATTATCCAAAATTTGAAGTCAATCGAAATACGTTAAAGCACCGCACAGTGGTCCTAAACTTACCCATTTTACGAGCTTTTAAAGTAAAAAAAGAGTTAAAATCGTCCATTTTTAAACATTTACAGCTCTTGTGCGACCTCCTAACTTTTTCCGATTCTCCTAAAATTTTGCATATATAATATACATGTATAGGTCTACAATTTCAGACTAGGGCCCGTTAACATTTTTACACCATGTGGATACAAGGGTAGAAAATGGATAAAAAAAGCTAGTAAAATTATGGATTTTTTGAGGTTTAAGGTTCTTGTACCAACTCTAAACGACTTGTGATCCACCTTAAATTTTACGTAAGCAATAGTCACAAATTAGGCAACAATTTTAGTTGATAAAAGTTTAAGATTTCAAAATCTGCTAATTTATAAATTTAAAATTAAAGAAGCTCGTAAAATGGGTAAGTTTAAAAACTTTAGGACCACTGTGCGGTGCCTTAACGTATTTGGATTGACTTCAAATTTTGGATAATTCATATTACCATAAAGGGCAACAAATTTTTGTGTAGGTAGCATTCGTATATTCAATTTGAATTTTCGCGACCACCCTACTGTACGGCTTATATTGTTTGAATTGACAGCAGTCCAATACGTTAGGCAACTGAATTTGGGTCTTCAATACCAACCCAAAAAGAAAATTCCCTAAAAATATTATATTTAGATTTTATCACAGTGCAACAAAAAATGTGCATGATACTCAAAATTATTAAAGAATACATAAAACAGCTTATTAAACACAAAAACAAGTACAAAATCTTCACACACAACAGGGTATTATCAATGACTGTCAAATTAAGGAGTAGGTCATACGTTACCCAGGAAACTTTAGACGTACTGTGTTATAAAAATAAAAATAAATTGTTTTTTACTTAAAAAGAAACAAATATTTTACCTTCATGTAATTTAAAATATAATCTAAAATGTTATTTTTACCATATGCATAATTTTATTTCAAAACAATAATAATTATACTTTTATCTCTTTCTGTAGAACTTCTGTCTTTATCTAATCTAAATAGGCGGTAGTCCATTCATAAATAAAGACTGAGCAGCTTTATCTGTGAGTTGATGCTTGTTTCTTGTCTTATGGTAGGCAAAATAAACTTAATTCCCTGTGTAAGGTTAACTAAACTGTCTTGTGTTCTAAATGCATTGTCATTTAAAAGTTTTAAATTAAAACATTATTTTGACATAATATTCAAATCATAAAATTCAAATCGTTTTTGAAAAGCAAGAAAAAACGGTAGAAAAAACAAGAAAATCCCTAAAAAGAAAACTAAAGCATCAATCTTTTTTTTTGTTAAAATAAAGAAATAAAAAGCACTGCTTAATAAAAATTTTATAGTAAACGATAGGGCAGAATTTTTTTCAGCAAGTTAAAATAATACTGGTCTATAATTTAATTTAAAAAATATAATTTTGGAATAATTCTAGATATCATCAGGTCAGGTAATGCAAAATATTATTTAAATTGAATATTTTACTTTTGTTATAATTTTAAACACACTCTTTAAAAACAATTTCTTATAATTATTTGTAAGACATAATATGATTTAACCTAATGACAAAATCATCAGAAGCAGAATGAGTAATAAAAAAATACTAAAAGTCATTTTAAAACCACTAATCATGGCCTATTTTTTTACTTGGATTTTGCACCAAATTTATTACTGCATACTTCGTTGCTACTCCGTTTAGTTTCGACATCGATTAATTAGGCCCGTGCTTACTTTGTCACACAAGGGTTGCATAGTTTATTGTATTAGCTGATAAATTTATGTAATTGTATTTTTTTATTGTATAGACATATTGACATATTTTATTTAGCCTAAATGGCAAAAAATAGTTATTTAGATAACTTTGTACCTTCTTATATCGATACCCGAGTCGATACCTTAGTTTTAAACTTAAAATATAAGATTCCACCATAATACATGGTTTAATTCAAAATAAAATGTATTTTTATATTCTTTGATAAAAATGGGAGGGTGCTGTTTGAAAAACATAAGTTTGAGCTGATTTCAAGAGGTTGGGTATTACCCATTGGTAAGCAAGGGGCGGTTTTGGATGTATCAATAAAATCTTCTTTGGCTCCCATTTAAGGGGTTATATAACCCCTGTCTATTTACTGGCCCTGGAAAATTTAGGGTTTTTATTGTTTTTTTTTCAGGTATGTAATCACAACTTTATTTGAACGAACTACAAAATATCAAATAGTATATGTTTTGATGGGTTTGTGAAAAATTTTTGTTGCAAAATTCGGAAAATTGTGGCAACCATGGCCGTTGTCCCGAAACGCCTTTTTTTCTATCTTTGGCGGTGACCACGATTTCTCGAAAACCAATTTACCGATCAATCTGAAATATTTAGGTATTGTTTCTAATTACAATAGCTAGTTCTCAAACGAAGGGGTTTGAAAAAAAAATACACAAATGGCGATGATTTTCTCAAAAAATCGATTTTGATGTTCCGGCCGGAAAAGGTAGAAATTTTGATTAAAATAAAAATCCCTTCGTTCACGAACTAGCTATTGCAATTAGGAACAACAAATTTCAGATTGATCGGAAAGTTGGTTTCCTAGAAATCGTGGTCACCGCGAAAAAAAGGCGTTTCGGGGCAACACATCAAGACATATACTATTTGATCTATTATTAATTAAAAAAAAACCTTAATTTTCCCGAGCCACAAGGTATATGAACCCTTAATGCTATTTTTGCAAAAATCTTTTCAAATAACGGAGCTTGTCAAGGACCTGGTGGTACACCCGGTATAACATGTACCAAATGTTCAAGGGCAATTTTAAATGATCCAACCATAAATTCTTAAAGGGTAAATCCTGCGAGATTCCAGATACAGCTGCCGGAAGTTGCTGAACTATTGGTATGTTTTTATCTGGCACATTAGTGGACAAGATGGTTCTGATCTTCCTAAAACTATTTCTATTGAATAAGATTAAACAGAAACTTGTGTTTAAGCATTCGCCACACAGTAAAAGTATGTCTACAATTTATGATAAGACTAATTTGTATAAAACAAAGACATTGGTTGATTCCACACCCAGCCAGCTTGCCAATACTTTATAATTTTTATAAATAGAAAAGACCTCAAAAGAATATGCGCTAAGTTGTATTTTCTCATTCAGAAAAAGGCTCCAAAATAAATGTAAATGAACGCATGTTTTTAATCACCATAATAATAAATAGATGATATCACTAGGCAACACGGTTTCTTGCCCCGATTGGAGTCATATGTTTTTTAACTAATTTTGGGCCGATGAAACCGAATCTGGCCTCAGAATATTTCTAAAAAATAATGTGACAAAACTAAGTAGGGGTGGAGGGTAAGAATAAGGGTGCATAAGGGGACAAGCTTATCGCCACGTACTCATGCTAAAAATTGTCAAAAATCATTACTAGGGGGTCAAAAATGAACTAAACAAATGTTACGTATCATGGTTCTTATGTAATAAAGTAACATTTTTATGACGTAGAACCATTAAAAAAAACAAAAAAAAATACACAATATGTTGTTTTATAAATTATTTTTAAATTGGCATGATTGCATGTACTAAAATTTAAAAAATAAGACGTGCTGAATTTTTTTTAAGGGCAAATTTGGATTCTGCGTCTTTAAATTGATAAGAATAATATATTTTTTGGGCTCGGGAAAAAAGTTTACACTGTATACTTTAATTTTATATCTTTTTCATTTATTTACTTTTTAGGAACAAACTAAGCAAAATAAAAAAATATTTGTATAAATATTTTTGTAGAGAATTTTATAATCTACAAATTAGGTCGTATAAAGTTTTTAAAAAAAATTGATAGTTTTGCCACAAATGAGCAATTAAGTAAACTCTGCACTTTCATTTTAACCTTTTTATTTTTTTTTCGCGTACTTACTCTGACAGTAGGTTCTTGACATAGATTTTTGAATTCCTCGTATTTTTTTAATATACACTAAAATTTTCAAAATTCTACTCTTTTTTTAAAGATTTTGAAAAAAAACGTCATTATTACCTGAACTTATATCTCAAAAATTTTAGGTGCTGGAATTTTTCTAAGGTCAGATTCGGATTCTACGCCCTCGAATTAGTAAGAAAAATTTACTTTCCGATCGGGGCAAAAAAAAAGTTGCGATTTGTTGCCTAGTGTATTTGTAGTAGAAATTTATTGCAAGTAACGATTTCTACAGGGATACACTGTAAAAAGTAAACTGAATATTCTATCCATTTGCAACTGAATATTTAGTTAAACATGGATAGAAAGTTATAATCCTATACAAGTGTACTATAATTTTTGTTAAAAACACTATAGTTCTAAAGTCACGTACTTTATTATTTAAGGACGGACGTTGCGTGCTTTTAACAAAAATTAAAGTACGGTTGTAAAGGATAATAACTTCCGATTTCCTATCCATTTATAACTGAATATTCAGGTTACTTTTTACAGTGTATGTTTTTTAGGTTTCAATATAAACTAACTTTAGTTATAACAGATGGTTTCTAAACGGCATTATAATATGGAAGAATCCATTATAATAGTTGGAGTTTATATTTTTAGTGATACTGAGGATGATGTTAAATTTTCAGGGGCAATATCACAAGTGATACTAGTTTAGGTATCGGTGGCTTTTTACATAAATTTTACGAATATTAATCCCAATGACGAAAAAGTCCAAACGACTGCTTTAGCAGGAGTTGCATTTTCCAAAAATTGAGATTAATGTGAGTAAAATTTGAAAAAAAATCACCGGTACCTAACCTAGTATCAGGAACTGATATTTAGAGAGAGAATATAATTTATATTTAATACACATACCTCTTAATTATAACGTATTCATCCACAAATAAATTATATTTTATAAATTAAAAAGCAAACAACAAGCTCGATTTTAGATTAGAGAACACATTAATAAAAAATCCGCACTACTAATAACATAGTGTGTATAGTGTAAACTAATAATATCTGTACTAGAAGCTTTACGTATACAATGTATAATATCTATATTACCGCTAATGAAGAAGATATTTTGATATCAAAATTAAAACTGGAAAGCATAGTGTCTACGTAGCCATTAAGTATTATAGTAAAAGCATACTTATCATTTAATTCTTCATATAAAAGTCAAATAAAACACTCAGCAAGGTAATTTCAAATTACTACTACTACTACTAGCTTATAGTTTATATTATAGTTTACACAAACCAAATGATATAGCTTTACTACATAAAGTTTGCCATTTAAATTTATAACTACTTATCCATGATTCAGAGTTCGAGATATTAAATTTTCTTATGGCTAAGTTTATACTACCGTTCACTTTTAGAATTCTTTGATGCAGAAGAACTAAATATAATATATAATTACTAGGTACCGTCAAGTGGGGTGACTTCGGACGGTGTGGATGACTTCGGACACTTTTTCGCAAACCACTCTGAACCAAAGCACGTGTGCACTAGTTATGGGGTTGTGTGCACAAGTTATTGAATTGAATCCTACAACTTGTGCACATAACCCCACGATTTAGGTCCTTGATTTAGTTTCGTCAACCCCAAAAATCCCTATATACCAATTTTGACGAAAATATTGTGAAACATTTAAAAATATTTACCTCCTGAAAACCGTTCGGGTGAAATTAGATTTTTTTATCAGATTTAATTTTAGCCACCTCAAAAACCCTTAGGGCCCTATATATAGTAATTTTCAATTTTTTGTAAAAAAATATTGTATTTTCCCCCCTTGCCCAGCCCAGTGTTTACCAAAAACAATTCTGATCGAGAACTTTTGCTAACATACCTGTTTGCCAAAGTCTCTAGCTTAAAGTGTTTTTAAGTTATCGTACCTACAAGATTTTTCGGATAGACCGACCAATCGACCGACAATTTTTTTTTGCTCGAAATTGATTTATATCGATACAAAACGTCATAAAACTCAAAAATAGGCAGTAAAAATTGATTATATTTTTTTGCACGAATACAAGGCTTTTTCAACATTTTGAAAATTTAAAAATTGGAAAGCAAAATACAGACATAGAAACTGGTACATTTTTTTTTGTTTTTTGTTAAAAGTTTTTATCGTTATAAAACTTGGAATGCTACTAAAAATGAATGTTGTAAAAATTTTTAAACCCATTACTTATCTAAAATAATGTTTTAATCTTTTCTATAGACAAGCTAAAGCAAGAACCTTCCAGCCTAATATATTATTGAAAATTAATAGGTGTAAAATAGTAAGAATTCTTACTTTAATTAAAATTGAGCTTAAATTTTAATGAACAATGTTTAACTAATATTAAAAGCCTTATAAGAGAAACTTACCACAAATATAAATTCTCCAGCACAAATTTAATTAATTGGATCAGTTGTATAAATAAACGTTTAATTAATTTTCTGGAACAAATAAAATTATAATATGGCTTAATTAATGATTAATTCATATAAATATTTAATACACACAGAGAAAATTTTTCTAATATCAAGTAAGGTAGCTGAGTCAATTATTGCCATCTTCCTAATATTGCCACCCCCTCTTAAACTTGTTTGTTCGTCGTCTGTGTCATAGATGGTACTGCCAGTATATCTGTTATATCGAAAAAATGGATGTAAGTATGATGTATCTGTATCCTGTCGCAATCTGGGTAGCATCGATTATTGCAGGGTAAGAACGTAATAAGGTAGGCACAAAC
>CAUEHQ010000448.1:0-26867 GCA_958510825.1 Brachypterus glaber
GGCCTTAAAATTAATCAAAATTTAAGAAATTTTAAAAATTTGTTGATGAACCAATATTAATCCCAATTTGAAAATTTCATTATAGGGGTTTTTGAGGTTGTTGAATATTCGAATCTGATAATAAAAAAAATTCTAACACCACCCCGCGGGAAGAGGGGGGTAAATATTTTCAAATATTATCCATTTTTCGTGAAAGTTTTTGAGGTTGCTAAAACTGAATCTTGAAATAATTTTTTTCTAAATCCAAAAATGGTATAAGTCAACTTTTGTCGAAAACCCCTTTATACCAATTTTCACGAAAATCGCGCCCAACCCCTGGGGGTGGAATTAGACTATTTTATCATCAGATTCACTTTCAGCAACCTCAAAAACCCCTATATTGCAATTTTTAACAAATTTTTAAAGTTTCTTAAATTTACCAATTTTAAAAAAATCACTCCCCACCCCTAAGGGGTGGATTTAGAAAAAAAGATTTCATGATTCAGTTTTAGCAACCTCAAAGACCCCTATATACAAATTTTCACGAACATATGGAAAATATTTAAAAATATTTATCCCCTCACCCCCCGCGGGGGTGGAGTTAGAATTTTTTATTATCAGATTCGATTTCAGCAACCTCAAAAACCCCTATATTGCAATTTTTAACAAATTTTTAAAGTTTCTTAAATTTGGTTAATTTCAAGGCCCCCGCACAGTAGTCCCCGAGAACCCTTGGGTTAAAAAAAATTCGAACCAAAAGTTAAGGTTGGATCCTTGTAGTAATCGGTTTGGAGATAATATATCCACCAACAGCCAAATCCAGAAAATTCGCTTTTGGCAGATAATGGTAACTCTTCTTTGAAGAGGTACATCTTTTACACCAATGATAATAGAAAACTGTTCAAGTGTATTTAGTTAGTATTTTTGACGCAGATTTTAAATATCTTTTCAAAATTAAGCTATCATTTTTGTTTACAGAGAAAAACGTTCTTAAAAAAATGTAAAATTGAAATTTAGGGCACTTTTAAGCATTTTTATTTATTACATTTTAACAAATATAATACTTTCGACTAAACCTGAATAAATTTCATGTTTTTAACTAAATATATACGCTACTAACAGTTAAAAATATTATTTTTTTCTGAACTTAAGAACCTGAAAAAGTAACTGCTATTTTTACAGTATCATTGATGAAATTACGGTCTGTTGGGTAGTGTCCTTTTTAAAGCAGTGGTTCTCAATATGTTAAGTTTTATTTATATAAAACTCGGACAACCCCATCTTTGTTTTAAGTAATGATTTAAAATATGTGTAGCCAGCATAGACTATTGTCTAAAGTTTTTTTTATTTATTAATACATGTATTGCAATAAGATTAAATATTTTATTTTAATTTAAATTTATTTTTTTCCATTTTTTATTAAATATAATTTAACGTTAGTTATTATGTTTTATATTTTAACATCTTATAAAATAATAATATATTTTGTGTGGCACAGTAGTTTTTGCAAATTAAAGCATAATAATTTTATTTAAAAAAAATCGTTTTATTGTCTGTATTTTTTTATTTTTTTAATATAATTATTACAAATCCAAGCAATATACTCAGACTTGTAAGTTATATTTTACATCAGGTAACTCTCTGAATAAGCAGGATGGAGAAGACTTTCTAGTCCTTCAGCTGATCAGAGAGGGTGAAATAAAACGGTGATCACTAACTGATTTGTGATAATTTATTAGACTAGAAATTCATTTATATTCAATTTACATTCTAACTATTTTCTAAATCTACACGTTCTGACATTGGGGATATATATTTATTTTCCCTAATGTTTCCTCGGCTTCCTCGTTTTGTATTATATTTTAAATTCAATTCAATTCGTTTATTCATATTTAGAATGTATACTAATACACATAAATAAGTCAAAAGTCAGCAATGAAATTGGAAAATGGAGACAAAAAATTATAATATGGTTAAACACAACTGTATGTATTATATTTAACCGATTAATAATAATAAATTACATTTTTCGTATTGTTGCTTAACGTAGTGGGTTCGAACAGATTTTAATAGGCAGGCTCGCCAGATACTACTAAGAACGCCCAGGTAGCAAAATAACATGACATTCACGTGAAAGTCACGTTAATATGTGACATGTGATGTTAAGATTGTAGTCTCATTTAACAAGAATGTAGCATGGTGGGGATGTCCTAAGTCCGCCCCTAATAACATCACACAATGACATCCCGAAAATAACGTGTTTGTGACATCATAAATCCACATTCCTGTTATATCTAATATCTTATGGATGCCGTTACTGGTACTTTAATATTTAAATAATATTCTAGGATATTAGCTTTTTCTAAATTAAAACTATTAAAAACGCTATAACCCTATAAAAAAATCGGATTTAAAATCAATCAGTAATTGAAACAATCACAGATTGAAACAGATAGATTCTAAATACAAAATTGCAGATTAAGCGGAGAATATATTCCCTTAACCCGTGTCCGTGGTCTTGAGAAGCCCGACAGAGCCCCCTATCCATTGGAAATCGTATAATGTGTATACAATTTCCTTATAATAATTTACTCTATCAACATCATCTTATATCGATTTTTTTGCTTCGAACGTCGGTGAGAAGCAAAATAACATGACATTCACGTGAAAGCCACGTTAATATGTGACATGCGATATATTCACAGCGTTGCTAAATACTTGTTATTAGATAACATGGTTGTCACGTCACACGTGTTACGTTGCAAATGTGATGCTAAATACATGTTATTTTTCAATATTATGTGATGTTATGATTTAGTTTAAAAATACACCCAAAAGTGATGTTAATTTATTGTAATATAACATCCCTTGCTACCTGGGCGCCTTTCCTTAAAATATTAAGTTATATTTAAACATCATACAATTCAATACAAATGGGGTTGTGAGGCAACATAGTACCTTTCAAGTCACTGCGACCAATGAGATCTATTGTGAATCCCCTTCATAATTTAATCTACATATAACTTTAGGCTTCCCAAGAAGGCCAAAAGTATTTTTGGGGCTACTTGGGATATATCTGCAGATTTTGGATATACCTGTTCGATATAGTAGCTTTTTACAAACGATGACTTTGCAAAAGCAGATAATGTGTTCGGCCTTTTCTGGTGCTTCTGAGCATATACAGCAGGTGTCAATTTTTAAGCGTTATCTTAGAGGGCAATGACTGGTTTTTATTTCCGGAATACTGAGTTCACTTTTCTTGTTTTTCAGGTTCATATTTTATAAATATTTTGGCCTGTCTTAAGTTTTGGTCTTTACAATATCGAACTATGATTTTGCTTTCCCATTTTTTGGTAAACTTTACCAGGTGGCTTTTGTTAAAGGTTTAGGGCCAGTAAATTGAGTGCATGTCCCTTCTCTAGCACGAGAGTCTGCTGCCTCATTGCCTTCAACACCCTCGTGTCCTAGCACCCTCATTTTGTTGAGAGTTTCGCATCATTCCCAAACAAGTACACATTTGGTATCATAGTGCCGTGGTTCCCTAGAACCGCCGCCGGATGGAGGAACTATATTCAATGTTCTAAACCGTTTTATAACCACTGATTTACTTATTCCATAAAATGATTTAAAAAGTCAAACTTTGAAGGATTGCAATTTTCACACTACTCAACAAAATAAAATATAATCAAAATCAATCGATTTTTCTAAAGGTTCCCAAATTTAAAATGGTTAATAAATTAAGTTCTAATTAGCATTTTTATTAAGTTAAAGAAACAGATTTTCTTCATTTATACTTTAGAGTCATATATTTACTAAAATTAAATAAAAGTAAATGCTTAAAAGTACCCTAAATTTCAATTTTCCATTTTTTTATTTATGTTTTTCTCTGTAACAAAAATAGATAGCTTACTTTTGAAAAGATATTTGGAATCTGCGTCAAAAATACTAACTAAATACACTTGAACAGGTTTCTATTATCATTGGTGTAAAAGATGTACCTCTTCAAAGAAGAGTTACCATTATCTGCCAAAAGCGAATTTTCTGGATTTGGCTGTTGGTGGATATATTATCTCCAAACCGATTACTACAAGGATCCAACCTTAACTTTTGGTTCGATTTTTTTTTAACCCAAGCGAGCTCGGGGACAACTGTGCCCGCGTGGAATCAAAACGACTTAAAAAAAAAATGAAAAAAAGGCAACTTTTGGTACATAGTGCTATATGATTGGTCGAAAAAAAATTTTTCTCTCTACCCTCACCCCCGTGGGGATGGAATTAGAATTTTTTTATTATCAGATTCGATTTCAGCAACTTCAATAACCCCTATAATGAAATTTTAAAATTGGGATTAATATTGGTTTATTCAACAATTTTTTTAAATTTCTTAAGTTTTGATTAATTTCAAGACCCCTGCGGCGAATCAAAACGACTTCCAAAAAAATAGAAAAAAATACTGGTTATGTTCTATAATAAAGCCAACTTTTGGTACATAGTTCGAAAAAAAATAATTAGTAGTAGTATAATATACAGGGTGTTCCAGAACTCGCGTAGAGAAATTTTAGAAGTGATTCTACATACAAAAATTTGAAAAAAAGTTCATATAAAGGTTGGTCCGGAAACGAGCCCTAAGGGAGCTACGGCCCTTCTAAGAGTGCCCCTAAAAAAGAGTTTTTATTTACCGTATTAACCACATGCCTTCACGTTGATAAAGGCTATAATTTTATGTAATTTTTATTTGGTAATTTTAATCAGGGACGTGCAAAATAGGGGAGCTATGTCACTTTTTTGCCCCAAACTTTTTATCTGTATTTTTTTACATTTTCTCAATAAAATATTATTTTTTAGTTAAAAATACATAAAAAAGGTATTATTAGTATAACACCGTAGAACTAACCGTTTTCGAGAAGACTGCAGTTAAAGACATTTTTTCACGTTCTGAGCATCAAAAATAGGAACTTAAAATCGTGCCAATAAAAATTTAAATAATGCAGATTCTACAGTAAAAACTGTAAAAAAAGTTCCTATACACAAATTATAACAAATGGATTTTAAGGGAGCTACGCCCACTTAGGAAGGGTTATTTTGTAAGAACCGGAAGAACCCTTAAAATTGAATTTCGAACCTAGGTGTATAGGAACTTTTTTTATAGTTTCTAATGTTAAATCGCCCTGAAATATTAAAAAAAAATTGGCGCAATTTTTTGTTCCTATTTTTGATGCTCAAAACGTAAAAAAATCTCTTTAACTGCCATTTTCTCGAAAACGGTTGGTTTTATGGTGTTGCACTATGAGTGCCTTTTTTAAGTACTTTTAACTAAGAATTATATTTTATTGAAAAAATGTCAAAAAAATACAGATAAAAAAGTTTGGGGCAAAAAAGTGACATATCCCCCCCCCCATTTTGCACGTCCCTGGTTAAAATTACCAAATAAAAATTACATAACCCTTACCCTCCCGAGACTAAACTAATGATAACTTAATGATAATTTTTCGATTTAATTGTGTTTTTTTTTTTATATTTGCTATGCCTAAAAAGAAGACAAAAAGAATAAAAAATAAACCGATATTTTTTAGTTTTTGTCCGAGTTTTTGTTTCCTTAGAGTTTCAGGAGAGCTGTATTATACTGAATTAAATTTGCATATTTGTTTGCATACATAGAAAGTCTATAAAAGTATATTGGATTAATATTGCTTTAAAGAAAAAATAAAGAAGTCACAATTGTGACACCCTGGAGGGTAAGGGATAAAATTATAGCCTTGTCAATGCTATGGCATGTGCAAAAATTCGTTTCTGTTGTTAATAGGGCAAAAGACATATTAAATAAAAACTCTTTTTTAGGGACACTCTTAGAAGGGCCGTAGCTCCCCTAGGGCTCGTTTTCGGACCAACATTTATAGAAACTTTTTTTCATATTTTTGCATCACCTCTAAATTTTCTCTACGCGAGTTCTGGAACACCCTGTATATTACTATGTATTATAGGTACGGTGGTTTTCAATTTTCAAAAATCGCCAAAAAAGGCCCTAGGCAAAAAATTCTCAATTCTCAATAACTCGAGAAAAAATTATCCGATCGACTCGAAATTTTTAGGAAAAATCAAGTTTCATGAGAAATAATGCTCCCAAAAAATAAAAAATAAACTCAAAAAAAAATTGAAAAAATCCAGGATTGACGTATTTTTTTTAGAAAAAAATTATTTTATTACAAGGATTAATTTTACCAATTTTGATTAAAAAATAAAAAAAGTTATAGGGGTCGTAAATTTTCAAAAAATTGAAGGGTAAGTCCAGGGGGCTCCACTTTTTTATAGTGTATAAAAAATAGTACACGCACAAGATCAAATTTTCAAAAAATTGTATTTTAGGAAGTATATCGAGAGAAAAGGCAATATATTGTCCCCCTCCCCCCTTGAAGAGTATACTATGGAAAGCGAAGCATTACATATCTTAATGGCTTGTTTTAAGAAATAAACCGCTCACTTTTAGGACACGTTTCTTAAGAATTAAAAAAAAACAAACTTATTATTATACAATAAACTATTGTACAGGGGCGGATTTATTTCACTTTAAGGGGGGGGTGGCATCCATAAGGAAAAAACTTGCGCTTTCGCCAAAAATATAATTTTTAAGGTATTTCTATGCTAAGATATCTCGCGGGGGGGGGGGGGCATGGTCCCCATGCCCCCCCCTAAATCCGCGCATGCTGTTGTATAACTTTTATTGGTATTAAAACTAGTCAAAAAATAATTAATTATTTTTTTACTTTCTATAGCGTATCTATACTTTCACAAAAACCTGTATTTGTTTTTAATAATTTTAATAAAAGTAAATAAATTATTAGTAAGTTAGCAAATGTTTACAAACCAAAAACAAAGCTTTAACCCCTTCCGCTCCATTGAATCCACATATGGATATTTTAAGGTATAGCAAAATTAACCACTATATCCACAGTTGGATATTAGTATAAGGGCGCATTGTGTTTTAGTGGTATGAAACTTAACACTTTTATTTAGAGTGTGCTAGGAGCCCGCATATCCCTGCATGGATATAATGGTTATTAAATTTATTTTGCAAAATTTTTATGCAACATAAAAAAGAAATTGCAGTAAATGACGGTAACAAATGATGGTTGTAAGTGCGTAATGTAAGTACTGTAATTTTTTGCTACCTAGTATTAGAATCTAATAGTTCGCCCCTGAGAGATTTTAATAAAATTATGCAAAAACACGCCAGCTCAATTATTTTGTTATTACTATGTAATTTTCGCTAATTATCAAACGAATATCCGTGCATGGTAAGCAGTTTTTTATGGTTTTACTAATATTATTAACCTCAGTTTAATATTTCGTGCCAACGTTCTAACTTTTTCTAGTCGTTCTTACTCATGAAACCGATCCTTAATATAATTTAAAAATAAAACAGTTTCCTATTAAGGGGATATTTTTTGGCATTGAATGGCAAATCTGTGTACTTATGTAAAAAGAGCTTAAAAAAATAAATATATTTTGAATAATTATTACTAACAACATTAAGAAAAGGCCCAGCCAGGCAGGTAAAATTTACCATTTTATGGGAGTATGGTAACCGAAGATAGATTTTTTCAAAATTACTTTTTAATTTATGTTCAAAATTAATGGAGAGCCCCTACCACAAGCCAAAAGCTGGGGGCTCTTCTTAACTCTGTATAAATAAATAATATTAAACAAATAAATATTACATATAGGAACTTCTATTAAAAGAAATTTGGTTTCAATCGATTTACATTTTTTGGGATATTACAGTCACACCTCTATAACTCGAACCTCCAAAACCCAAAACTCTAACTCGAACTTGTATCGCTTTCCTTGAGTTTCGAGTTATAGATTTTCACGGAAAAAAAAATTATAGCTAGGAGCGCTATAACACACATACCAAGCAAATTATAATCGCTTATTATATAAATACAAGGCTTTCTCTTACAATTATGGCAGTCAGTGTAAAAATTTATATGAAATACTTTAATTGTTTAGTGAATAATAAAATATAACAAATAGTATGGCATTTATAGCTTAAATAGATTTAATTATTGTCCGTGCTAATAATTTTTATAATATAATAAAATTTCTGTAAATTTATAATAGTGCCTGTAATAAATATAATCGTGTCTGTAATATATATAATCGTTTCCAATTTATTTTTAACATTATTAGTTATTGTGTCCCTTATAATCTATAGCTTAAATCACTATAATTTGCCACTGTTACCAAATATCTTATAATGTATAGCGCAGAGCCCACTAATTTCTTTCCGTGTTATTACCAAATTCCGACTTAAAGTTGAAACTGAAGTAAAATTTTGATATAACGTCGGAATTTAGGTTAAATTCTAACTTTAATATAAAATATGTCGAAATTTAAAATACTATCGCTGAAAAAAATGTACACCTAGATTCCTCCTAGATTTCCTAAGAATTTCATTCAAGATTACCTTGAAAAATCATCTTGCCTAAAAAAGGTCCTCGGATTAGGTCGGGTCGGAGATTACTTCCAAGGTTTTCTCCAATTTTTACCCCTTTTTTCAAAAAAAAAACTAAATTTCAAAAAATTTCTTTTTTCGAAAAGCGAAAAAATTATTTTTTTTTAAGGTAGTTTTTAATTTTTTTTTTTAAGTTTAACCCCGCATCTTTTTTTTTTTGAGGGATTACTTTTAAAAACAGGGATCACAAAAAACGTTTTTTGACGATTTTTGGGAAATTCGTAACTACCGCATATGCGCTGTGATCACGTGAATAGCATAATAAGAAGTAATTGCAGTGTAATCATGAGGTAACCGTTGCCCAGCTCTGGTTTTGATGTGTGTAAGAAATAAATCACTGAATTTCATTTTGCATTTTAAAGAGGGTAGTTTTTAGTTGATGATTTTTAATTTATTATGGTCTGTTTCAGCAGTTCCCTGGGATGACCATCCTGCAGCCCTACGACACGGCCCGGAAAAAAGAGCAGTCGGTCACATTCGGTGCGGAGAGAGAAACATGTCTGAAGTATTTCGAAAAGTGGAGCGAAAGCGACCAAGTGGAGTTCGTCGAGAACCTGCTGGCCAGGATGTGCCACTATCAGCACGGACACATTAACTCCTTTCTGAAGCCGATGCTGCAAAGGGATTTTATTTCCCTACTGCCAAGTAAGTACCAAATTATTGGTAAATTCGCCGCTATTAGTCAGAGGTAAATCGCTTAAAATAAAGACGATAGTTCCTCATGAGGTAGTCTCTGGTTTCCATAAGTTACCTTATCCCAAAGTCTGGATTGTCCAGTTTTAAGTATTTTTATTTCGAGAAAGATATCTTTTATCACAAAAAAAAGTCCTTTTCCCAATAATCAGCCAATTAAACAAACATAAGGTTATTTTTAAGTACTGTCGTGAATTTAACAGTAGGTAAATTTTGGTCTATAACAGATAAAGGCTTGGTTTAAAATTCATGCCTAAATCATACAGAGATAGTATTTATGTGTAGGCAAAATACGAGGGGTTTATTTATTGGACAATCCTTGTACACATATCCAACAATCTTCTACAATCCTTGACAATTCCTTCTTTCACAATCATCTGCAGTCCTCCAGAATCCTTCACAATCATCTACAATCTTCAACAATCATCTGAAATCTTCCCAAAATCTCATTCATTAAAAATTTCTACAATCTTTTTGACTATCTTTGACAATCTTCCACAATCCTTTGATTCTTACAATCCTTGTACACTTTTTTTCAACAAATAAACCCCTCGGCAAAATGTTTTTCAAAAATAAAGAATTGAGGGAAATGGCTGAGTTGGTTTGTCTTGGAATTTCTCAGATATGAGACATTCGAACACATGCCTATACCTTGCGTTACCCCTAAAAAAATTATTCTTTCTTGAAGAAAACTGGCTTAGCATGGTCTGTTTATTATAATAAGCATCCACCCCTAATTTCTTAATAAGCTTAGCTAATGGTGCAAACTACTCTTCCTCTTTTGTATTAAAATATAGCGTAGGTAATTTACTTTTATTTTTCAGATGAATTTAAATTTAAAACAATAGTTGATAACGTTCCACTTTTTTTAATTACGTTTAATTTTAAAATTTCATTGTTGCTTTTCGAATATAAGTCTGCAGTTTCTTGAATTTCTTCTCCGTTAACATGTGTAATAATATCTCCTGTTTCCAAACCATTTTTCTGGCCAGAAGTTCCCTCCAAAACTTTCCAAACCAGCAACCCCTGTGTAACATCATCTGGAAGCATAATTCTGTCTTTAAACTCTGTAATTATCTCGGGAGTAATTGATATAGCTGTAATTCCCAAAAGTTCATCATCACCTTTTGATGTATTTTGCTTCCTGTATTTGGTGTTTTTCAGAAATTTCTTTAAATATTCAACAGGTATAGCAAAGGAAATACCTGAAGTTAATCTAAGGTTGTTTATTCCTATTACGTTTCCATCTAAATTCACAAGAGGTCCTCCAGAATTCCCAAAAGTAATAGATGCGTCAGTTTGAATGTAGTTCATGGAGTAATTTCTTAAACCTAACTCTTCAGCAGGCCGATTTACGCAGCTTATGATTCCTACAGTTACAGAATTGCTTAAAGATAAGGGACTTCCCAGAGCTACCACCCATTCTCCAAGAGAATTATCACCAATTTCGCCAAGATTCAAAGTTGGCATTGATTCGTTGGTGATAATTTTAACAAGGGCCAAATCCATATTCAAATCTGCATCCTCAACTTGAACAGTATACATTTTACCATCCCTCATTATAGCTCGTATGGTTGATTGTGGTTTGTTTAACACCACATGGGCGTTGGTCAGTGCCCAACCGTCCTCACTAATTAGGAACCCGGAACCGTTTGAAGTTACTAAGGGTTCCCCAGTTTCTTGATCTTTTTTATATGGATCGCGTATTTCTAAATAAAAAACACCGGGAGCGCATTTTTTCACTACTTTGTCAATAAAGTTAAATTGGTTTCTTATAGTTTGACGTTGTTGTTTGTTGTCCAAATATAAAACGTTAGGATCCTTCGGAGTTTTTATCTCGTCCATAATTGGTAATCTTCTTTGTTCATCGTGCATATTAGATTTTAAATAATAAAAAGCTGCAAATATTCCAGATATACCGAAACCAAAGTACAGGTTTTTGGTTCTATTTTCTCTCATTTTCTTTGTTATAAAGTTTCTAAATGGTGCTTTTTGAAAATTTCTCCTTAGAAAGGTTGAAGCTGGTTTTAAAATTGTATTCATGATGTTATGTATATTTAGTTTTTACTAAAATTTACCCATATGACATTTTTTAATTTTTTATGATTGACAAAGTTTTGACATAATATGTAATCTGTATCACATCTGATTAGCTTGCTTAGCTATATGCTTGTTATTTTTGCTCTTTGGTTTTTTTATGCCTAAGGGAAACTTCAAGTATTACGTAACGCAAATTGTACCAAAATTCATACACTTCATACCCCTGTTGTCGCGTTGTTATAGATTATAGAGATTTCATATTTTGGCTACCCCCTCTAATAGGGGGTGTGTTAGGGGGTTATGAAATCTCTACAGCCTTGAATAACTCGAGAACCTAGGTATGAAGTATATGAATATTGGTACATTTTGCGTTACGTAATACTTGAAAGTTCCCTAATGCTAGCATTCATCAGCATGCTGATGATTACTCCAAGGTGTCTTGTTAATTTACTTAATCTGGACTTTTTTCTTTGGGTTTGTGATTTTTAGAGAATGCTAACTTCATTTGATTAAGTGTTCAAATACTTGAGTTTTCATTTCGTCCTCAGTTTCTTACATAAATATAAATTCTCTACGTTCATGCATAAAACCATTTTTTGAGAAAATAAGTAAATCTAAAAAGTGTTATTTTTGTTATAAATTATTATTTTTTTAATAAGAGTAATTACGGGGTTTTAGAATAGAAAGGTAAATGGCGGTTAAAGTTATTAACCAGGGGGTATGATCTGGTATTACAGACCTAGCAACAAGGAATAAATAGTTCGCCATATCATTCTTAGATGGCGCCGGGTGTTTAATTCGTGATGTTCGATATGTTCGAGATATAAAAAAACAAGGTTGGCTCGCACCCCTCAATCCCCTCGTTGAATTTAACTATTTATATGTTTTTATTTTTATTGTTATTATTTATTATTACATTTTTATCGTCTTTAAACATGTAGTTTATTATAATATAATGTTTTTTCTGTTAAAAAATAATGTTTACGTATGTTGAGCTAACCTCTTCTACTCGCCAACCTTGAACCGTCACGATACAAGCGCCTAATTGCAGCTCTCCGTGCCGGAGTTTGTTTTGGTTTTTTGTTCTTTTTTTCTAATGAGGGGACCTTGGTTTACGTTAACGTTAGTTTTGGCGTCTATTTGGTGCTTTTTTTGTAAAAAAATGTTTTTTATTTTAAATAATATATTGACAAACGGTCAGCGCATGCGCAGTTTATCAAAAAGCGGCATAAAGAGCTGCACATAAGCGCTGCTGTCACGATTTATGTCTGTGTTCTGTGGTTTGACATAACCTATAATTACTGTTGCTTTTGGCGCCTATTCTTTAACATGTAAATAAAAGTAAGTAAAATTAAAAAGCTAGCAATAATTATAAATATAAAGCAAAATAACAATTATGTTTAACTAATTACAGTACTATGGAATGAATAAACGAATGTTTGATTGGATTGATATCTGATAAGACCAAAAAGTTAGAAGCAACAACGGTCATAGATTTTTCTATTAAAAGTAAGTACACCTGAATTTGTTTAAATACATTAATAAATATCGCTTAATATTGTTTTATTATTTACTACTAGAATGCCCTTGACAATTTTAATTTATGTCATGAAATTTGTTCTTTATTGGAAGGTCACAATTTAGTATTTGTTTTTTTGTTAGTACGAGTATTTTTAAATAAAATCATTACTATATATGCCATATAGGCCTGTGCACAAAGGGTACAAAGTTTCTACAAGTGTCCAATCAGCCTTTAGTAAAAAAACTGTATAGAAAATTTATGGGCCCTATTTGGTTTCAACATGAACATTGACATAAAAAATATTTCTCCAGCCAGCCTCTAGCAAATGTATAAGAGAATTGACATACAATATCAAAATACCCCACTTTTATTTAGTTTATTTTAGTTTTGTTCGTTCAGTACGGGGTTCATAGCCCCCAAAACCTGGTCTCTAGGGACCTTTGTTAACCACACAGACCTCCTTATATCATCCCTGTTTTTTTTGTCAACAGCAGTATTTTTTATTATTTTAGGCCCCGCTAAGCCCCCCTAGATATGCGCATAATTTCTTTTAAAAAAATTATTCTCACCCTGAAATAATAACTAACTATTTGTTAGTAACAAAGTCATACTTGTCCAATTATTTAAACACCTCTTGTTTTTTTAGGAAAAGTTGGAGATAAGACAAGATGGATAAAGGAAGATACAATTCAACTTAATGGGATCCCAGGACAGCCCCCCCGGCCTTGGTTTGAGCCCCCCTGGTATTTTTTGGGGCACCAATTTTCTTTTGCAGGGGCGCCAAGTTTGGTAGAAACCGTCAAGGACAAAGCCTTTTTCCTTGAAGGTAATTTTTGGGGCGCCATTTTTTTGCAGGGGGCGCCAAGTTCGGTAGATACCGTCAGGGGGTAAACTTTTTTTTCGTAAAGGTAATTTTTGGGGCAGCATTTTTTTGCAGGGGCTCCAAGTTTGGCAGAAACCGCTAGGGACAAAGCTTTTTTAATTTTTGGGGCAACAATTTTTTTCGCTGGTGTTTTTTTGGAGCGCCAATTTTGTTTTACAGGGGCGCCAAGTTTGGTAGAAATCGTCAGGGACAAAGCATTTTTTCATGAAGGTATTTTTTCTTTTTTTTGACCCTGGGGGCTGAGCCCCCATAGATTTTTTCTGGTTACGGACCTGTCCCAGGATATCAGCTGAATTATTTTCATAATATTTTTTACTAGCTCTTTATAAAGAACCATGGGGTCAGAGGTCAAGTTACAAAAAGTAGGGTGTGGGGGTTTGATGTATTAGTGGCGATATTTTTTCGGGGGGTAGGAACCAAATTGACACGGGGTCAAAAGTTGTCTAAATTGCGGGGACGTAATTTTTGAATAGCCCCTAAAAATGTTAGAGTAAACATTATGTTTATAATTAAGTACCTATTTGAAAACAGGCGCGTAGATGGGATTTTTTTCTTGGGGGGGGGGGGGGGTAGTCAGCATCCAGTGTCGGACTGGGAAGCCCAAGGCTAGTGAGATTTCTAGCCTATGGGGCCCAGCTATTAAAAATGTAATTTTTTTTCCTTTCTAAAATAAAATTTTTCATTAAAAATTTGACGCCCCCTACCAAAACAAAAAAAACACCCTCAGAAAAAAGCTTTGTCCCTGAGCGTTTCTACAAAATTTGACGCCCCTACCAAAACAAAAAAGCACTCTCCGAAAAAAAATCTTTGACGCCTACCAAAACAAAAAAAGCACTCTCCGAAAAAAAATCTTTGTCCCTGAGCGTTTCTACAAAATTTGACGCCCACCTTTGGGAAACGTGCAAGTATTACGTAACGCAAATTTTAATCATTTTGGACCCCCCCCCGTACCGCTATTTTCCTATACCATTAACATGGGCGTAACACTTCAAAATGAGCCCCACCTTCCCTAGGAGCGTTACGTAATACTTGAAAGTTCCCTTAGCGCCCCTACCAAAACAAAAAAAAACACCCTCAAAAAAAAAAAGTGTTTCTACAAAAGTTGGCGCCCCTACCAAAACAAAAACAACACCCCTCGACCTCCGAAAAAAAAGGCTTTGTCCCTGGGCGTTTCTACAAGATTTGGCGACCCAAGCAAAAAACACCCATTATTTTAATTTTTCAATTTTTTATTTAAAATAACAAAAAAATATATAACAAATAAAGACTCTTGGGGGGTAAATACCCCCTCTAACCCTCCCCCCCATATCTGGGCTGTTATCTTCTGCGCAGTCTTTCTTGTGCCTTATCCAAAAATATTCTCCGCACAGTTTACTTCTCTGTTGTTCAATCAGCTCTATCTTATGGACTGCTGGTGTGGGGACATTCCTCTTCCAGAGATAGAGTGTTCAGACTGCAGAGGAGGGCGGTGCGGATAATTGATGGCATTGGGTACAGGGATGACTGCAAACACAGCTTTGTGTGTTTACGCATACTCACGTTTCCTTGCTTGTACATACTAGAGTGTCTACTCTATTTAAAGAGAAACCTAAAAGAATTTAGAATGCACGGCTCTGTGCATGATCATAACACTAGAAATGCTCGAAATGTTTACCAAAACTTCCTGGGGCTGAGGAGGACTTCAACTGGAACAAACCACCACTGCATCAAATTCTTTAACGTATTGCCCCTCCACATTCGAGACTTGCAGTTTAGATTTTTTAAAAATAAAATAAAAGCATATTTGTTTATTAAAGCTTTTTATAGCTTTGAGGAGTACCTGTGCAATGATTTTCATGATCTATGATTTCTTTACATTATATTTTTAACTGTGATTGTACCTATATATTTTATTTATTTTTTTAACTGTGATTGTATTTATACTATACTTGTGATTATTTATTACCTACTTTTTTAATCTATTTTAATTTACTATTTTTATATTGACGTGTGCAAACACTTGTGTAATAGCACCAATAAATTTCTATTCTATTCTATTCTATTCTATCTACGCACCTGTTTGATAAACTATTTTTCTTTATACTTATATTTTTTTTTCAGGTATTTACATAGAGTTTGTATTATAGTTATATTACGATTTTGTTTAAACAAAAAATACCTTATTAATTTCTTGTTTTTTTTATTACCCACACATTATATTGATTTAGGCGTTCGGCAATTTTGTCGAATGCCTAAATCAAAGTAATGGTCCAAATAAAATAAAAATATTATTGGGTTTCTGGTGGGTGTTCTGTGTTATTAACCAAAGAAACTGTTTTGGCTTAACATTTTGTTTTTCAAAAATTGGGTTGTTTTTAAATAAGAAACCTGCTCATGCGACTGTACGCATGCGCCAGGGACCTAAGCGGGGGGTTGAAACAGAAGCCACCCGCCGTGGAACCAGTCTTCAGCGAGTCTTGAGAGAGTTTTTGCATATAAGGGTAAACCAAGACATCTTCACCAATTTTGAAAGCCTCTCAAATAAAAACACCCAAGAAAAACAGCCTGAAAACCCTCCAGTAAACCAGCCCGAAAACCCTCAAACCTCAACATCCCTCCCCCCAAAAATAACATTCAAGACCAAAAAACCCCCCAAAACCCAAATCAAGAAAAAAACCAAACTCCCAGATCTGGACATAGAGTCCCTAAATCCCGGAGATATCCTACAGCTAATCAAAAAACTAGCAGATGTCCTTAAGACAAAAACCGGTAAATCGCTAAGCTACATAAGCATTCAAGACATTGATGACGACGAAGAAGACGAACCCAAACCTACCTCCCGTAAACTCAGTGCACCTGACTTCGACTTTGATGGAGAAGTCACATCACTTAAAAATCCCAAGGTCACTAAACCAAATCCCTTAAAGGGTAAAAACATACTCAAAAAGGACACTTTTTTCTTCTCCCCCGATACATCAAACCCCACCGCCCAAACATCAAGCGCCCCGGTACAAGATGTAATCACTCTCTCACCATCACCCAAACCCCAAAATCAAAATTTCCCACCACTCCCAAACCCAAAACTCTCCACATCCCTCTCAAGGAAACCACCGCCAAGGCCTCGAGGACAGTTCACACCGGTACAAAAAACTCAAGATATCGATGAGGGCAAAATTCCCCCCATAAACCTTAAATTAGAAGGTAAATGGTCAGAATTTTCGAAGGAGTGAAAAACCTAAGGTACACTAGGGTACAATATACCAACGGTGCCTATAGGATTCAATCCTCAACCCCTGACGATTTTCGGGCCATGACAAAATTCTTTTTAGAAAAAAATCTTGAGTTTTTCACGTATACCCTACCTAGTGAAAAATAACTCAACTGCGTCCTTAGAGGCATCCCTCTAAATATCGAGGTGCCTGAGGTCAAAGATGAACTGGAGAGGGTGGGTTTCCACCCCTCCTCAGTCTATCGAATGACTAAAGGCACGGAGAAAATTGCCATGCCCCTAATCCTTGTCACCCTTCCCAAATCAGAAAAGGAAAAGATTTTCCAAACCACCCACCTCCTAGACCTATCCATCAAGGTTGAAGAACTTCGGAGAAAATCATGTATTGGTCAATGCTACCGATGTCAGAAATTCGACCATTCTCAGCACAGGTGCAATGCGAAACCAGTTTACGTAAAATGTGCGGAAAGGCACTTCACATCAGAATGCAAAAAAAAACCTAGAAATCCCCCCCACATGCGCAAACTGCGGGGGTAGCCACACCGCCTCGTTCAGGGAATGCCCTAAGCACCCTGCCCGTAAACAACCCCAAGAACCCCCCCCCCCCTCCGACTGCATACAACCCCTTATCCTACAGCCAAGCTGTATCTGGAACCCCAAGTACCTCTCTTCCCCTTCCCCTCGGTGCCGCAGGTCCCGGCTCTGACCTGCTCAAATATATCGAGCAGATTAATCAGTTTTTTAGCCAGTTCGCCCAAATGGCACAACTGGCTATGAGTGTTCAGAACGTCTTGGCTAAAGGTAGCATCAATGGCTAGCCACGTTGCTACCCGACGGACTGAGCATTCTGGCCTGGAATGCCGAAGGGCTGCTTGTCCGGCGTAGAGAACTGAGTGAGCTGCTTGTTAGATTGAGCATAGACATTTGTCTACTCTCAGAAACCCACCTCCGCGACTGCGACACAGTAAAATTCCCAAACTACAATGTTTACGTCACTAACCGCCAAGGACCCAAGGGGGACACCGCCCTTCTTATCAAATCCAATATCCAACATCATCCCTTAAACCCCGAAACCACCACTATCCTAGAACATACGTCTGTCATGGTTCGAACAACCAGCAATATCAAGATAGTCGCAGGGTATTACCCACCCTCACGTGTATACCATGCAAGCGACTACCTCAAAATCCTTGATTGCCCCAGCCCCACCTTAATAGCGGGAGACTTAAATGCCAAGCACCATGACTGGAACTCCCGAGCCATAAATCCATATGGGTCGAATCTAAAAAGACTATCGGAGAACAAATGCTGGTCAGTGCTTGGCCCCACAGACGTAACCCACTTCCCACGAAACTCCCAACATAGACCCGACGTTCTGGATATTGCCATGTACGTAAACATTGTAAATCCCATATCCATACAAACCCTCGACGAACTTTCGTCAGACCACAACCCCATCCTTATAACCCTCAAAGGGGATATGCAACCTGACACCTACGTACGGACTAGAACAAACTGGCCCACCTTTCAGAGGGCACTATTGGAGAATTTCGGCAGCGTCAGAAAGGTAAACAACACCGTTGACCTGGATGGCGCTGTCGAACATCTCCAAACCAGTATCACAAACGCCCTCAAAACCGCCAGTACGACCACAACCCACTCCATAAAACACCCCTACAACATCCCCCAACATATAAAAGCTCTTATCGCCGATAGGAGACGCTCAAAAAAAATAGCCCAACGGACAAGACTACAGACGGACAAAAACACATACAATCGCCTTAACAACGAAGTCAAAAATGTCTTGAATGAACTTCAAAACCAAGTATGGCAAAACAAGCTGGCTAAACTAAATCCGGAGGACGGTTCCGCCTGGAAAATGGCCAGATCCTTAACCAGGAAAAAGCCCGACATTCCCTCCCTAAATACCCATAACGGCACGGCTCACACAAATGAGGAAAAGGCTGAAGCATTCGCAGACTCCCTCTCCAGCCAATTCACCCCCTTCCCTACCGACGATAATCTTTTTGCTCACTTCCAGGAGGTTGACGAAACTATCAAACAGGCCCTCACAAGGGAAGACCCTGATCCCTTCGATCCAGCCACAGTGAAATAAAAACCATAATTAAACTCACCAAAAAACGCAAAGCCCCTGGATTCGACGGGATCACAAACACTGCCCTTAAATCCCTCCCCGCAAAGATCATCGTCGCACTCACCTCCTATATAAACGCCTGCCTTAGGTTATCTCACTTTCCAGCCCACTGGAAATTGGCGGAAATAATCCTAATCCCAAAACCTCACAAAAACCCTTTCCTACCCTCCAGCTACAGACCCATTAGCCTTCTCCCCTCCCTATCGAAAGTAGCTGAAAAAGTGTTTTCTAAGAGAATCTTGACCCACGCTGTACGAAATGAGGTATTGCCTCAAACCCAATTTAGATTTAGAGCGGAACACAGCACCCATGATCTGCTCCTAAGCACGGTGGAAAAGATTACCAAGGGATTTAACCACAAGGACTTCACGGGGCTCATCCTACTCGACCTTCAACAAGCGTGCGATAGGGTGTGGCACCCTGGTCATTTATAAACTACTAAAAAATAACTTTCCGATTACAATAGTAAAATTAGTATGGTCCTTTTTAACAGAAAGGAAGTTCAGGGTGAGGATCAAAGACATACTGTCACTGATCAGGAACATGCTCGGAGGCGTGGCTCAGGGCTCGGTACTCGCACCACTGATCTTCCTTATTTTCTTCTCGGACCTGCCACGGACTCCAAACGTTGACAACGGCCAGTTTGCTGACGATACCTCCTTCGCCGTCACTTCCAGGAACCCGGCACTAGTCAGAAGGGCGCTTCAGGAACAGCTGGACGCGATGTCCCATTGGTGCGACTTTTGGAAAGTCAAACTAAATCCTACCAAAACCCAAGCAATTATATTCACACGACGCAGAAAGTTCAGGCTGCCGGAGCTACTGGTCTTGATGGGTGAAGCCATCCCATGGAGCGAAAGTGTAAAGTACCTTGGAATCACACTTGACAAGTCCTTGACATGGGCAAAACATGTCAAAAATAACGCCAACAAAGGTAGGGCGCTGGTTTACCAACTACGCCCCCTACTTTCAGGCCCTACCATGAATCTTCAAACCAAGGTACTTTGCATTAAGCAACTAGTCAGACCAGTACTCCTGTACGCCTGTTCAGTCTGGGGTCACACCGCGCCCAGCTACCTGAAACGCCTGGAAGCAATCCAAATTCTGGCTATGAGAACGGCGGTTGGAGCCCCGTGGTATGTCCGAAACGAAACCCTGAGGAGAGATCTAAACCTGCCCCCGGTGGTCGAGTACCTCAGAACCATGGCAGTCTCACAACTAAACAGAGCCCTGAACCATCCCAACGAACTAGTAAAAGCAGCCCTAGACTATGTCCCTGACCCAAGACAAGTCTACAGAAGGCCCAAAATCCTTCTGCAAGATCCCCCCTGAACTATCTTTAAAAACCAATTTTAACTTTTTAACTGTGCACGTCCAAACTATTTATTTTTTTTAAGTATTACTATTCTGGTCGGAAAGTTATAGGTTAAATCCCTCTTACTGTTTTTTAAAAATGTTCATTGTTTATTCACCAAATGTATTTATTTATCTATTTATTTATTTATTTTCCATGTTTTTAAATCTATTTGTTTTTCGTTTTTATTTATTTATCTATTTATTCATTATTCTTCATGTTTTTAAATCTATTTGTTTTTCGTTTTTATTCATTTATCTATTTTATTTATTTATTTATTATCTTCATGTTTTTAAATCTGTTTGTTTTTTGTTTTAATTTATTTATTTAACTAAAGTCAATTTTTTTTATCACCAAATTTGTTTAGTTTAATTTAATGTTAATAAAGGAAAAAAAAAGGACTGAAACACCGTTTTGTGATTTTGTCACGACCAAACACGTTCTCTACAAGAAGAAACTCAGACAGCCCTAAATGGACTCTCACCAAAACATTATACCCAAGAAAAAAAATATAGAAAATTCAATACAGGGCAAGAGAGCGCTAGCTCTGACCCGGTGCGCCCCGATTTATAATGATGGACGGACTTCACCAAATATTGTAGTTTAAAGTCTGTGTTTTTTATAAATAAATACCTATCGAAGTTTAATAACCTCTTTTGTGGCCTTACACATATTGAACAGTGCAAACAAACATTTTAGAGTTACGTTCTAAAAATCAGAAACCCGAAAAAAATTCATATACAATATTGCAATTACCCCCCACGCTACTCCTGTATCTTATTTAAAAAATATTGCGTATAAAATAAATAACGGATTTTATTAATTTAGCATCTAGACATTATAGGACCACTTTCAGCAAAATCCCATCCGATCGGCTTCACGAGATATTGGTAAATCTTCTTTGATGATGGCCATGTTAAGAACCAATTGTTCGCGGAGAAGAAAATCGCCTTAATATTTTATATGCAGATTCCAAATATGTTGAGGAATTTTCTCTAGTTATTACAACTTCTGAGAAAACATTATTACAAAAATCCCGAAAAACCCCTTACATGCTATTTAGGTTATCTTTGGACATTTGTAAAAGTAATACGGTACATAACAGAACCTTCATTGTGGGCTTAAATAAAACACTAAATGTTATATTTTTAAAAATTTTAAAACATATTAGCAAATATATCAAAATATTCCTCCTTTACAGTTTTTGGGAAGTTTTAAATTGAGCAGAAAACGTAAATAAAAAGTTTAATTTTTACTTTGTTGTTTAGTGCTGTTTAAGGTCTAGATTTAGAGAGGACTAAGTGCTGTATGTCAGACATAGATAAGATAAGATAATATGTCAGATTTGATTGATGTGCCAAATAGTAAAATCAGTAAAATTTTACTTTAGTATCAAAAAAAATAGTTATATTGGATTGTTTATCTCCATATTCAAAATTAAAATGCGACCGAAAACATGTCACGAAGAAAACAGAAAAAAGTATGTTTGGTATGTGCAAAAAAGATAAATTTTGGAAAAAAAAGCGGTTAACACTTTTTATGCAACTGAAAAACTGCAATTATTGGCAAAAAAATATGTAAATAAAGATATTAATTTAAATGATAACAGATGTCCTGTATCAGTTTGCATTTCTTGTCGCCTATTCGCGAATAGGTAAAAGAAATTGCTTACCCTATGTTTTTTGAATTGGTAAAGAAAAAAAACATAAAACTTAAAGAAAAATGCGAATGCTTTATCTGTGAAACTGCCAGTTCTAAAGTACACAAGAAATTAGGATTACAGGACAAAGATTCAAAAGCAGTTAAATGCTGCCAATTATGCTATGCAGGAATTGGCAGAGGAAAAAGACATTCTTGTGCTGTAAGTAAGGCTCCTGAAAACATGAACATAAAATTGAAACACTTTCACAAAAACAAAAAGAACAAGTAAGTAATTACTTCCTTATTAAAAGATGAAAAACAAAATTCAGAGTTACATTTATCAACAAAAGGCAAAAAATTAAGAGTTAAAATAAACCCTACACAAGAGAAAGAGGTATTATTTCCGGAAGAAAAGCTTAAAGCATATCAAGTTGCATCTGCGTCAACATCTAATATATTTAAATAAAATAATAAAAAGGTATTCTTTGTTTTTTTTTGTAATTAAAATAATTGAATAAAAAATTACAATAAATACAAAATTAATATTTTCCTTTTTAATAATTACATATTCTTTTTTTTAAGTACATTTAAAGTATATAAGTATTTAACTATGAAATCACGAAAAAATCGTACAAATTTGGGGTATAAATTTGCAAGGGTTCTAAAATCTCTCTCAGTCGTGTATTTTTAATATTAAAATATTAGAAATACCTTAGGATACTTATAAGAGTAGGTATACCTACTATATTGTAATATATAGTGCTATAGTACCTACCTACTAGGTACTATATTGTGAGTGATTACTTTTTTACTTTGTCCCTGTTAAAATTTGAGACATTTATCGAATTTGACATACAACACTAAACAACAAAGTAAAAATTAAACTTTTTATTTACGTTTTCTGCTGAATTTAAAACTTCCCAAAAACTGTAAAGGAGGAATATTTTGATATATTTGCTAATATGTTTTAAAAATATAACATTTAGTGTTTTATTTAAGCCCACAATGAAGGTCCTGTTATGTACCGTATTACTTTTACAAATGTCCAAATATAACCTAAATAGCATGTAAGGCGTTTTTCGGGATTTTTGTAATAATGTTTTCTCTGAACTGGTAATAACTAGAGCAAATTCCTCAACATATTTGGAATCTGCATATAAAATATTATAAGAATAAGGCGATTTTGTTCTCCGCGACCAATTGGTTCTTAACATGGCCATCATCAAAGAAGATTTACCATTATCTCGTGAAGCCGATCGGATGGGATTTTGCTGAAAGTGGCCCTATAACGTCTAGATGCTAAGTTAATAAAATCCGTCGTTTATTTTATACGCAATATTTTTTAAACCTAAGTAAGATACAGGAGTAGCGTGCCCCCTTTATCACGTTTACCCCCATTCAAATTTAACCCTCTGCCACAGATACCTTATTTATGGAACATTACTACAGACTTGGCGTAAAAATTACGCCTCCCTTGAAACAATTTAAAAGTCGAACAATTTTTTTTAATTTTGACTTAGTTAAGTGTTCTTTATAGCTTTAATTATTTAATTATAAATGCGATAGAACATAATATTTAAATTAGTTATTTATATAATACAATTTGTACTATAATAAGTTTGACTGAGTTTGACTTGGTAGGGAACGAAACCATTGTTGTTTGACGTTCGACAGATTTTCTTTAAACTTTATTAATATATTCACCACAGTAATTTATGTATTTGAGCTAAGTTTAGGTTATGCATTGATTGTGTTTGCCTACACTGGTCCTTTAAAGATGAAATTATTTGACAGAAATCCTTTTACGTGTGTCATATCGATAATGAGTACCAGCAAATAGTAATCTTCAAAGCTTAATTATCACATTACCTTAAACCCAAGATAATTAAACTTAAGTCACGATCTGTCATTTAATTTTGTCAAAATTGTATTTTTTTATGTTTGTGCTTCATATAATAACAATAAGATTTATACCCTGCCTAAAAAAATGTTGCTCAAAAAAGAAAAGAAAGATATCCATTTCAAACTTGAAGAAGGTTATTAAGAAATAAAATAATCTAGCTGATGAGCATGTGGGGATGTAATTAAAAGACGCCTGACCAATACGTATTTTATTTGCCTTCAAAACTGTCGTGAAAGATTAATTTAAATTTCCGCGTAGACTTTTACCGAGAAACTGTAAAGATGTTTATAGTTTTTATATAGCTGGTTTTGTACTAATGAAATGGTCACTATACAATGGATTATTGGATAATATCCATGCTTAAAATTATAGAATTAGTTCTTTTACAATAAAGCATTTAGTATATAAATTATTATGTAGGTTTTTACCTTTATTAAAAAGTTACAATATTATATACATTATATTCGTTATTCGTAGTTACTGGTTCAATAACTATGAAGGTTTCATTAGTTTTGTGTATTTTGCGAGCACAAAAAGAGTCTTGCTTTAATTCTACACTTCTGCTCAAAAATATCGGCCCACCTAAAAAAATACACATTTTCAAATGCTAATAACTCCAAAACTATTCAATAGATTTATTTGACCTTTTTTTTATTTTAAAGCTTGAACCTTTAGCTCTTAATTACTGGAATAAAAATTATCAAAAATCTTTTTTTAAACCGGCAGCAATGAAAATTACACAGCTATGTTTTTTTACTGCTTCTTTCGATATGCGCACGGTTTGCCACTGCATATTTTTTTACAATTTAATTAATTGATTTTATAGGCCAATTAAATGGGAGTAATTTCTTTTTTAACTTTTTAATTTTCCTTTTCTCGTTTAGGAGATATACGGTTTTTTCTGAAAATAAACATTTTTGCAAATAACAAAAAAACTACACAATGGATTTAATTGATTTATTTTTTAATTTGAAGCTTAAGTCCTTAACTTTTATTTATTTAATTTAAGTTTCTGGTGCAAACATGTTTAAACTGGGTTTACATTTCTTAAATAGTCATGTTTTTTTTACCCAATCTTTTTTGATGCAATTTAACCACAAACTCAAATGTTTCCATAAGTTTTAAAACTTATTCTAAAAGCCACACTTATTGTGACTGATTCCTTCTTTTATTTTTTATCATAAGTCTTCTCATTTAGGAGAAATTAAAGTTTTTCGGAAAAAGTGACTTTTTAATCAGTGGGCTAGTGCCACCCCTGTAAAACTGTATATGACGGAAAAGCGTCGATAGAATATAAAGATCTATTGCACTTCTATAACTTTAGCTTAAATAAATACATTTAATTAACACGTTTTCTGCGTTAGCAACTTTTTGGTTCCCAGCTCAGACTGCGTTTTGAGGCATATATGTCGAACGAACTTTGCACAGACTGTTTAAATCTCTAATGGTACTCCAAAAACAAGTTCTAACGTCTTTTTAAGGACTTTTTGCTTTTTAATTTTTTTTAAACAAAATATTTTATCAAATAAAATAACAATAAACAAATTTTAAATTTTATTAAAATTATTTAATAACAATTATAAACACAAAAAAACGTATTAGACGTGTATGTTTTTTTACAACAATGCTGTTTTTCGTTATTATTAGTTACATTACATTATGGTCAATAAAACATTCAATTTAATTTAACAAAACACTAAAACTAACCAACATTACACGGTTGAGGCTAGGTTATCAATGTGTATACACTATAGTTAAAATTTATCTACATAAATATTATAGACGTTATAGTCATATTTCCCAATGTTTTTCATACAGAATTAGGTTTTAAAAATGGTTTGAGGCAGCTGTATATCCCATGCCTGGCAGCATTTACTCCTATTCTTTTCAAAATAATAATTCCATTCCTTTTTTTGTACATTTTCCAATTTTTTTTTCACAAATATTCCATACCGTTAACACAACAATAGTTCAGAACCACACAATTATAGTCCAGCCACATATATTCCATAAGCAGTTTATTTTAAAAAATATGTATTATTTTTCCTTAAAACGTTGGAATACTCTACTTACCGCTGCTCTCGTAATATTTAACTGTTGAGCAACATAACGCTGACTGTGCCCTTCTTGTAGCAGAGCTACAGCTTGGGCAGCTACTTCCGGACTTGTTTCCATTTAAATAATACAATTAAATAAAATTTTAACGAGTTAAAAAAGTATTGTCACATAAGTGACAAGTCTTGTCAATCATAAAAAAGTTAGTTACAGGGGTGGCACTAGCCCACCACTTAAAAAGTCCTTATTTACCAAAAAATCATAATTTCTCATAAATGAGAAGACTTATGATAAAAAATAAAAGACGGAATCAGTCACAATAAGTGTGGCTATTAGAATAAGTTTTAAAACTTATGGAAAGATTTGAGTTTGTGTTTAAATTGCAACAAAAAAGATCGAGTAAAAAAAACATGACTATTTAAGCAATGTAAACTCAGTTTAAACATGTTTCCAACAGAAACCAAAATTAAATAAATAAAAGTTTACGATTTAAGCTTCAAATTAAAAAAAAAATCAATTAAATCCATTGCGTAGTTTTTTTGTTACTTGCAAAAATGTAAATTTTTAGAAAAAACCTTATATCTCCTAAACGAGAAAAGGAAAATTAAAAAATTTAAAAAGAGATTACTTCCATTTAATTAGGCTATAAAATCAATTAATTAAATTGTAAAAAAATATGCAGTGGCGAACCATGCGCATATCGAAAGGTGCAGTAAATAAACATAGCTGTGCACTTTTCATTGCTGCCGGTATAAAAAAAGAAGTTTGATAATTTTTATTCCAGTAAGTAAGAGCTAAAAGTTCAAGCTTCAAAATAAAAAAAAAGATCGAATAAATCCATTAAACAGTTTTGGAGATATTTGCATTCAAAAATGTGTATTTTTTAGGTGGGCCGATATTTTTGAGCAGAAGTGTATTAATTC
>CAUEHQ010000449.1:0-65452 GCA_958510825.1 Brachypterus glaber
GGTGTCCCACGGTAGACAAATCAGTCAAACTGTGGCGTTATTAACAAAGATATCAACATGAAACTTTTTCCAGTCAATATGGACCTAATTATCTTCAATTGACCCAAAACAAAAGTTTTCTACTCTTTTTTGGTTTTGAGCTAGAGCTCCACACATGCACTTTTAAAAGCATAACAATACTTTCAAATGCCAAAATTAAAAAAAGTAACAATTTTTCTTTATCATATGATAGTTTTTTTCACTAAAAACAATAATTTTCGATTTAAATTCTTAATTTTATAAAACCTTAAAAAAGGGCAATTGCATAATGGAATGACCCCGCTATGGCAAAAGAGTAGGATGCCTTGAAATTAAATTTTTTAAATAAGTCGTATATGATGACAATAATTGTCAAATTTGATTTTACATTATAATCAAAAAATTAACAAAGCAAGATTTTTATAAAACCAAGTTTTGAATGCCAAAATGATAATGATAACTTTAGAAGTAAAGAAAGAAATTATTTTAACTTACGGAGAATGTGCTCGAAATTTAAGAGAAACAACGAGAAGAATAGTAGAAAAGTTCCCCGATGATAGTATTAGTTACTTTAGCGTACGAAGAATTGTTAATTTATTTTTGAATACTGGAGGAGTGAGGGACATAAAAAAAGTTTGCGAAAGTCCAGTAACCAAAGATCCTGAAACTATAACTATAATTCAAGAAGCAGTTATCAATGATCCCCCACACGTCTACAAGGATAATCGCAAGGGAACATCATTTATCACGCACATCAGTTAGTAGGGTTATTAAAAATTCTAAATTACATCCGTATAAATTGTGTCTTAATCAAGAGTTACTTGGGAGGGATTTTGAAAATAGGGTTCGATTTTGTGATGAACTTTTGGAATTAACAGGGATGACGAGGACTTTTCTACCAAAATTTTTTTTAGTGGCGAATCTACATTTAAAAGCAATGGAGTTGTCAACAGGCATAACATGCATTATTGGTCTGTTGAAAATCCGCATTGGGTTAGGCATGTTGACAACCACCGGATTTGGTCTTTAAATGTTTGGGGAGGGGTACTGGGGGATTCGGTTATTAGACCTTACTTTTTTAATGGGCATCTAAATGGGAATATGTACCTAAATTTTTTGCGTGATGAATTACCGGAACATTTAGAAGACGTACCACTAAATTTGCGAAATGAAATAATTTTTATGGAGGATGGTTCTCCTGCTCATTTTTTTCATGAGGTGAGGACTTTTTTGGATGGGACATAATACATGGATAGGTCGTGGTGGTCAAATTGCCTGGCCAGCAAGATCACCCGATTTAACCCCGAGTGATTTTTTTTGTGGGGATTTGTAAAGGACAGGATTTACCGACAAGCTCCCACCACTCCTGAAAATATGCGTCAAAGAATCGTTGAAGCATTTAACGAAATAACACCGGTAATGCTTCAACGAGTCAGACATAATTTTGAAAGTAGGCTTTTTATGTGTATTCAGGAGGATGGGAGAACTTTTGAACATTTACGAAACGACTATGACTAAATACTTTACAAAAAGACAGATAGATACACAGACAGACTCAGACATCTAAACAAAATTAAATTGCTTTATCGTGTTAAAAATGGGGGCTTCTTATGTAGACGATGTGGGGAAGAGGATCAATGCAGATACATATTAACTTGCTGCTTGATTTGAATCCATTTGAATCGTGGAAGACTCGCAAAGAATTAGAATTATTTGCTAATAATAGATTTTGTGAAATGGCATTTATATTCCCATGATTTTCTGAAGTTAGATGCGTAATTTTGACCTTTTTTCATCAGAACTGGAGTGATTTGGGAAAACCTAAGGACTAACATGGATTTATTTGAAATATTGTACAAAACAATTCTAATAACACTGAAAATATTCTAGAAAGGCGTAATATTTTGTAGATGTATGGAATTAGACACAATGATGAGTTAATTAATTCAAATATCATAAATACATCTTGCGTTTCGCATATTAATAAATAATATTAATAATAACAATCAATTTGAAATTTTAACTTATGAGAATTATTCTTAGTATCATTTAACTTTTAATTCCAACCAAAATGTACGTAATTAATTACATAACAATAAATTAATTGACTAAATTGCCCATAATATGACAGTTTTTTTCCTTTGTTCTTCTGTATTTGGTCTAATTTTGGTCTGGTTTGGTTCAAAAAAACAAAACAAACGACTAAGAACAAAAGTACGAAGTAGGACTAGATGAAGTGACCCTAATATGTAGGGCCGGACAGAGCCAGCCCGGGCCCCGGTGCAACTTTTTACTTGGGCCCCCATTTTTTCAAAACATAATTGTCCCATGCAGGCCTGCAGCTAAGGCACTGAGGGCCGAAGCGGCCCCCCATTCAACTAAGCGTCGCAGTCGAAAATTTTTCCAAATTATGTTAATTTCTGACTGTTTTATTTTCATAGTTCAGCAAGCTTAGGTATGTAAAAAATAATCGCCGCAGGCGAAATTTTTTTCAATTTTGATAGCTCTGGCGCCGCAGGCAATTTTTTTACAAATTTTAAGCTTTTGCAAGCTTGAACTAAAAAAAATACGTAGGTAAATTAGCCCTAGCGCCGCGGGCGAATTTTTTTACAAATTTTAAAACACTAGTAACAGTGCACTATTATTTTTTACAAAAATCCAAAAAGGCTTAAGCGCTGCCGCGGCGAAATTTTTCCTATTGCCCATTTGGAACGAGATCTACTTATTTGCTCATTTTGACGCCTTATCGATCTGGGGGAGTATAAATAAACTGTTTATTAAAAACTTCTGTCGCCGGGCCCCCTTCGAGCCCGGGCCCCGGGTAATCTGTACCCCCTGCACCCCCCTGAATCCGGCCCTGCTAATATGAACCAGCTGCAACTTCATGCAACTGCGAGGGAAGGGGGTTCTTTACAAGCTAATTAATTATGTTTTTTAAAATCTCATAATTATAAAACATGTTTTATCATAAGTTGTCCAATAGGTTTTATAATAACTTGCTTTACCAATACTTTCATTATGATATAGACTTGACTTTGTAAAAAAAACTGCTAAGATTAATCTAAGATTAATCCAATCATATCAATTAAAAAATTTGATTGAGCGCAAAAAATCAAAATTTATTAATAATTAAGTAATACACTCTGTAGTATAAAATACCCTAGTCCACAAGGTCCTTACTAAGTCTGAGTAAAAATCTAATTTATAACATTAGATTTGACATTTATTTTTATCGTGAATTTCATATTTGCAAACATTTATTTTCATAGCATCCTCTCTTTTACATTAGCGGGGTCATTCCATAATGCACTTACCATTTTTTACCGTTTTCTAAAATTAAAAATTTAAATAGAAAACTATTGTTTTTAGTAAAAGTATCATATGATAAAGAAATGATATTATTTTTTTAAATTTTGGCGTTAAAAAATGTTATTATGCTAAAAAAAAATTATTTTTGTTGCTCTAGCCTAAAAACAGAAAAATGTACAACATTTTTTTCTGGCTTAAATTGAAGGTAACTAGGTCTATATTGACTGGTAAAAAATATATTTTAATAGCTTTGATAATAACGCCACAATTTGACTGATTTGTCTACCGTGGGACACCGTGTATATTTATATATATATTACTATATCATTATTTTATCCTTTAATTGGCTTGTCTGTTGGGCAATAAAGTTATTTATTATTCATTATTATTTATTATTAGGACAAAAATTAAACAATATAAATAACAGTGTACAAACTTGTACATATTTTTTATTATTTAATTTTAATTTGGGATATATATATATATATATATATATATATATATATATATATATATATATATATATATATTACTATATCATTATTTTATCCTTTAATTGGCTTGTCTGTTGGGCAATAAAGTTATTTATTATTCATTATTATTTATTATTAGGACAAAAATTAAACAATATAAATAACAGTGTACAAACTTGTACATATTTTTTATTATTTAATTTTAATTTGGGATAAATTAACTTTATTATATTTAATTTAATTTATATTTACTTGCAATGGCTAAATTGTCAATATTTAAATTATCGCGCCCAGAGAGTTCAATTAGCTACTACGCAAGTCTCTGGATTAAATACTACACATTCAATGTCTACCGCGGTTAAAGAACGGTCGTTCTGTTTCTGTTACGATTCGTTTTGTACCATTTTTATGTATATCGCTTATATACCGCAATAAGTGCAACAACGCATTCTCATCTCATCACCGAACATCAGAGGCGCCTCTACGCAACGGATGCAGCATCACAGGGTAAGTGCATATTCACTCTCTCGCCTTACTTCTCCCAACTACAAGTTACTCTATGAACCTACAACCTATGGATATAACAACAAATTACAGTCAATTTTAACATTGGTCCTTCGAGCCGGATTTTTACTCAAAATCTAACGATATTTTAATTATGTCCAACGATGCTAAACTGACCGCTGCCATCGCTCAAAGGGGAAGTCTCTTAAAAAGAATGGAAGCACTCCAAATAGCTGCCGAAGTAGCTGCTTCAGACGAGGCCCATTTAAACGTATTTAAAGCTAGGTATTCTAGAGCCAATTCCATTTTTTCCAGTTTTTTTAAGCAACACAATTTAATTTTATCCTTGATGAGTAATGTGGAGGGGGCTGATTTAGAATCGCAGCATCAAATATGCAATGATTTTGAAAATAATTATTACTTTGTACAGAGTGTTTATGAAAAGTACGAAACTCCTAAAGAACCTGATCAATCTATTTTAAATGTTAGTAATAGTACTTTATCTCATATAAAGTTACCTAGAATAGAACTCCCAAAGTTTTCAGGGGATTTTCGCTCCTGGAAAACATTTATAGATATGTTTAATGCGATGGTACACGATAACACGACTTTGTCTAACGTAGAGTGTTTGAACATTAACAATTACGAATGGACTGCGTTCCAAAATGTTTATGAAGTTAGGGAAATAAGGAATCTATGTACTTACGGTTTTTGATGTGTGACCCTCGATGAGTGGTAGCTACCTTGATGATGTTGAATTCAGCACATAGATGCGGATAGGTTTAGGATGTTAGGTTTTTTCTTTACACAACGACACGAAATAAGGCATAGATTTAGCCTGAAGTTAACTTTAACCGAAATTTGTAACGCACTGGTACAAATCGAGATAACTCCGATACGAGCGAAACGAACGATTCAAATTCTACGAGAACAATGCTACCAACCTAATGATATTAAAATTTAAAACTAAACTACTTTCGCGACAGTTATTTGCGCTACCGCGAAATACAAAATATTAATTACTAAAACTAAAATAACGAAATAAAAAATAAGCGAATTCTTAACATTCCCGCCGCTATAAAGTAACTCGGGAACGAGTGTTTTTATAAAACTAAATAAACTAATTTGGCAAAGGACAAAGCTTTACTAAAGGTCGCTTTAGCGTACCATTTTTTGTACGAACTTCAGCAAAACGAATAACCCCATCTTTGCCGGGAAAAACATTAGTGACGCGACCAAGCGACCACTTTAAAGGAGGAAGTATCTCGTTCTTTATAACAACTAGAGAACCAATTTCTAAATTAATAGGCGAATCTGTATTCCACTTATTACGCTGCTGTAAAGTATTAAGATACTCCATTTGATATCTCTTCCAAAAATCAGAAGACATGCGCTGAATCAGTTGCCATCTCGACAAACGATTCAACTTTAAATGCGATAAATCATCATCTGGAACAGCATTTAACGGTTCCATAACTAAAAAATGCGCTGGAGTTAAGGGTTCCAAATCGTTTGGATCACTAATTAAGGGACATAAAGCGCGCGAATTTAAAACCGCCTCGATTTGTATTAACAAAGTATTTAACTCCTCGTAAGACAAAATTTGATCCCCAATTACTCTTTTTAAGTGAGCTTTTACTTGTTTAATAGCGCTTTCGAATAAACCACCGGTATGGCTAGCACTAGGTACATTAAAATCCCACCGAATATGCATTTTTTCCGCGGAATTTTGCATAATTTCTTTAAGCTGCCGAGCAGCGCCGACGAAATTTGTTCCGTTATCAGAAAAAATCCTACTAACAGGGCCTCTACGCCCTACAAAACGGCGTAAAGCAGCCAAAAACGCCTCACTAGTAAGGTCTGAAACGAGTTCAATGTGCAAAGCTTTAGTAGCTGCACAAACAAACACACAAATATATGCCTTTTGCGTTTTTGATCCACGAAATCTACCGAGAGATATAAAATATGGCCCTCCTAAATCGCAACCTACAATTTTAAAACTTTTAATCGTGTTTACGCGAAAATCGGGAAGGTTACCCATAATAGGTTGAATAGGTTTTGGATCTACGCGAAAACATTTTATACATTTCGATACATAACTTCTGATAACCCTCTTAGAAGCTAAAATCCAAAATTTTTGTCTAATTAGACACTGAAGTGTTTGAATTCCAGGATGTAAATATTTTAAATGATAATATCCAATCAATAAAAAAGTTAAACGATGTTTTTGCGGTAAAAGTACAGGATGTTTAGACTCAAAATTTAAATTAGAATGAACTAAACGCCCGCCCACGCGTAAAATACCGTCCTTTACAAAGGGACAAAGTTTTCGAATTTGTTTTGAACACGGAATTTTATTTTCAATATTTGCTATTTCTTCGGCGAAATTTTCACGCTGAACATGTTTAACTAGCAACAATAACGAATTATGGAATTCAAACGAATTAATTTTCCTTAAAATTTTATTATTAGGATATCTTGTATTATTTATAAATTTACGAATATAAAAAACGATTCCAACGATTTTAGAAAGCGACGAAAAGTTTTCTAAAATAGAATCTAACACATTAGTTTCGTTTGTATTTGACAATAAAACTACTTTTTTAATTTCTTCAGTAGCAGGGCCGATTTTTACATTAGAAATGGGCCATTGGTCTTTCGGCATTTTAAGAAATTCTGGACCATTCCACCACTGCGAACAAGAAATTAATTCTGAAGGAAACATACCGCGTGTCCCAAAATCGGCGCTATTTAAATTAGTCCGAATATGATGCCAATTTTCCGGCGCGATACGATCCTGAATAACTGAAACACGATTTGCGACGAATGTATTTAATTTACAAGGTATTGTGCGTATCCACGATAATGCTACAGTACTATCTGACCAAGCATACATTTTTGAAAATGAAATTTTATCCTTGTATATATCGATAACGAATGTCATTAATTTAGAAAGCAAAAGAGCGGCACACAACTCAAGACGTGCGAGCGATATTGTCTGGAGTGGCGCGACTTTAGTTTTTGCACAAATCAGTGACGTGCTAAACGTATCTTTTGTTTCACATTTTCCAAAATATATAACGGCACAATAAGACTTCTGACTAGAATCTGCGAAGCCGTGTATTTCTACAATATCATTTTTATTTAAACTTAAAAATCTAGGAATAAGAAGTTGCGAAATATTTATCAAGTCCGATTTAAATTGTGACCATTTTTCAACGACGTTCTTTAGGTGGGGTGGCATCCCATTCAAGCCCTAAAGACCATAAGTATTGCATAATTTGTTTAGCCCAAATTGTAACTGGCGAAATAAAACCTAAAGGGTCATAATATTTACTTAAATCCGAAAGAATAGTACGCTTAGTGCAAATATCACTCATTGGCGTACATTTATAGAAAAATTGATCGACTGATAAGTTATATTGCATACCTAGAATTTTAATAGGTTCATTTTTATCGAAATTTAGACACTTATGTGGGTCACTAGCAGCAACATTGTCGATAACATCTTGACAATTGCTGCTCCATTTATGCACCTCAAACCCGCCGCTATCTAGCATCGCGATAAGCTCCGATTGAGCTTTTAAAGCCTCAGGAACCGAATAAAAACCAGCTAAAAAATCATCGACGTATGTATTGTTTTCTATTATTTTGGCAGCCAAAGGATACCTAATTTTTTCATCTTTAGCTAGTTGTAAAAGTGTTCTGAGAGCTAACCACGGCGAGGAGTTTAATCCGAAAATAACACGATTCAAAATATATTCTTTAACGGGACCTGATGGATCAAACCGCCATAATAATTTTTGAAACTTTCTATGAGGATTATGCAGTTCAATTCTAAGAAACATTTGCTTTATGTCTGCAGTAAAAATTATAGGATACAATCTGAAACACATCAACATAGCCACTAAATCTTGTTGCAATTTAGGACCCGAATGCAAACAATCATTAAGCGATTTGCCTTCTAAATCTTTAGCAGCGGCATCCATTACAATTCTAATTTTTGTACTGGGTGCATCAGGTCGCAAAACGCAAAAATGACATAAATAATATGATTGGCTATGATCAGTTATGTCAGGTGTAACTTCGGACATATAGGCGTTATCTAAATATTCCTGCATAAACTTATTGTACGAAATTCTTAAGTCTTTATCTCGCGAAAGCCTACGTTCAAGCGAAATTAAACGACGATAGGCTATTTCGCGAATACCGACGAAATTTAAATTTTCCGATTCCTTAAACGGTAGCGCCACTGTATAGCTACCAGTAGTATTTCGAAAAACCGAATTTTTATATAAGTTTTCACATTTTATATCGTCCGGCGATTTTTGCTTAATTTCCGGTACATTTTCTAATTCCCAAAATTTTTTGAGGGATGCCTCTAATGATGATTCCGAATTAATTAGAAATGTGTGCTCATCACTGGATGGAAAATTTATTCTTCCCATGATCACCCACCCAAAGGCAGTATCAATAGCTGTGGGCTGTCCTGGACCACCGATTATATGATCCGACTTTACAATTTGACTATAAATTTCGGCACCCAACAGCATATCGATTTCTCCTGGCATATTAAAACTAGGATCAGCCAAATTTAAATTAGAAATATTCGACCATTGTTTATACGAAAAATGCCTCGACGGCATATCAGACGATATACGAGGTAATACGATTGCATCGACTACAAATCTAGGATGTTCACTCATTTTAGGAACTATAATACAAGTGGTTTTTCCTTTAGGCATTATAGCTTGAGACTGACTAATACCGAAAATTTGATTAGCGCAATGAGTACGTTTTAATCCTAGGCGAAGGCAGCACTTTTGAGTAATAATACACGAAGTGCTAGCAGTATCTAAAATGGCCCTGATTGTTTGATAATTACCCCTACAATCAAGAATCCTAATAAGAACAGTTGACAATAAAACTGTATAATTAGTATAAATTGCGAGTGAAGTCTCATTAGCATTTTTATTTTGTTGAATTTCATTCGAAAATTCAACTCTCGAAGTACTAGGAACGCCACTGTTAGGCGACGCCGTAGAACGCTGACAGTTACCTGTATTAATTGCAAGGCCCGCAGGCGACTGATCGCCGCTATCGAAATGTAAAAACGTAGAGTGCCTTCCCCTGCACCGCGAGCAATTCGCGCGGGCGGTACAATTTCGGACACTATGAGAACCGCGGAGACACTTAATACAAAGTCTATGTAATTTTACAAGTTCATATCTTTCCTTAGGGGGCTTAGATAAAAACTGAAAACACTCAGAAATGGAGTGTTGTGAATTACATATAGAACATTTTTCAACGTTACGTTGTTCACTAGTAAGAAATGTTGATTTTTCAAGCAATGAATTATTTATACGAAAATTTGTTTTTTGCATATTATTATTAGTATTACGAGACGATTTATTTTCAGTAGCGTAAATTTTAACTGACTCTAAAGCTTTAGCTTGCCCGGTAAGAAAATCAGTTAAATTGCCTTAAGTGGGCATTTCTACGTCACTATATTTTTTCTCAAATTGAGTGCGAGTATTGTTATCTAATTTTTGCAACAAAATTGTGAACAGTAAAAAATCCCAGCCATCTGTGTTAAATTTTAAAGTTCTTAGGGCACTCAGATTTTCCGAAAAAGTATCTAAAATTTTACGAATACCCGACGCGGATTCTATGTTTAATGACTGACAAAACAATATTTCATTTACATGAATACTAGCTAAACGACGCGAATTAGCATACCGAGATTTAAGAATTTCTTTTGCTATATCGCAGCTAGTATCAGTCAAACTGAGTTGTTTTATTAGAGAATACGGTTCTTTACTCAATGTTGAAATTAAGTACGTCAGTTTTTCCACAGATGAGAGTGTGTCATTTTTATCAATTAAAGAAGAAAATAGGTCCCAATAAGGTACCCAATCTTGTACTCTACCATCGAAATGTTTTAACTCTATTTTTGGTAGTTGTACATTTTGTTTTACATTAGGTTCCGACTTTTCGACCTTAGGAAATAATTTATTATAAATTAATTTAGTTTCGAAATATGTTTCCTCGAATTTAGAAAACGATTTGTTAAGCTCTTCGACTTTTTGGGCGCTATTTACAAGATTAAGTATCAATTCATGGTACTTTTCGAAGTCTTGCATATAGTACTCAATTTTTTCATATCGGAATCTAAACGAATCTAGATATTTTTTATCTGCTTTAGCGTTCTTTGCAACCGCGTATAGCGATTCCAAACGACTTGATGAACCCCTACGCTTGGCAGTATAGGCGTCTAAAAGAGCAACTGTAGCAGCGTCAGCACCGTCCGTCATCTTGAGAAAGATAACTTAAAATATCTAAAAGGATTAGTCCTTAAGCGAACGAGGAGTGGAATACAAATGTTTAAATTGAGATAGGTCAAGAACCTAAAATAAATCAAAACAAATAAATTGACTTTTTTATAATAAGTCAACGAACTGATTTTATGAAATAAATTCAAAATTTTCTCTTTTCAATAATACTGAAAAGAACGAGATAGAAAATACTCCAATAAAGTGCAAAATTATACCCAAATTAAATTTACACGTTTTTTGCCCAATACAAAAAAACGCGTTACTTATCGCGATAAACCACGTGATTTGTACGATTTCGTATGTGGAACCGTATCGAGGGTTTACGCGCTAAAGTACCAAATTTTTTAAAAGTTGAAAATTCAAAGTTTTTCAAAATTTACGAAAACGAAATTAGGGCCGTAAGATCCGGCTCGAAGGACCATTTAATGTTTGAACATTAACAATTACGAATGGACTGCGTTCCAAAATGTTTATGAAGTTAGGGAAATAAGGAATCTATGTACTTACGGTTTTTGATGTGTGACCCTCGATGAGTGGTAGCTACCTTGATGATGTTGAATTCAGCACATAGATGCGGATAGGTTTAGGATGTTAGGTTTTTTCTTTACACAACGACACGAAATAAGGCATAGATTTAGCCTGAAGTTAACTTTAACCGAAATTTGTAACGCACTGGTACAAATCGAGATAACTCCGATACGAGCGAAACGAACGATTCAAATTCTACGAGAACAATGCTACCAACCTAATGATATTAAAATTTAAAACTAAACTACTTTCGCGACAGTTATTTGCGCTACCGCGAAATACAAAATATTAATTACTAAAACTAAAATAACGAAATAAAAAATAAGCGAATTCTTAACATAGAGAAATTCAATTATTTGCGTTCATCTTTAGGGGGTACCGCCGTAGAAGTCATAAATCATGTCCCTATGACTAATGACAATTATAATATTGCTTATGACTCTTTAATAAAACGTTATGACAATAAACGTACTTTATCAACCGCACACTGGAAGGCTATTGAGACCGCTCCTAAACTTTCCGAAAGTAATGTGTCTCCAGAGGCAATTCGGTCCTTAATAAATACATTTGAGGAAAATATAGCAGCCTTAAAAGCTCTTAGGTTGCCCACAAGTAAGTGGTATTTTATTTTAACGCATATGCTACTTAGCCGCTTAGATAGCACTACCAATACCAGATTTAAACTAGAGTAAAACGACTCCCGAATTTAATACGCTTATTAAATTTTTAAACCGCCAATGTAACGCATATGAAACTGTGGCCTTTGCTGCAGCTAACATTAAAAAACCGCAAAATAATTTACCGCATAACTTAATACCGCAAAAACCTAGGATTAGTTACACATATTTGTCTACTATAACTACCAACGCTTGTCCAATATGTGAAGCTAACCACCAAATCTACAAATGTCCTAATTTTAATAATAAAAATCCGCGGGAAAGATTTGAATTTATTAAAAACCACAAATGGTGTATGAATTGCTTAAGTTCTAAATATACACTCTCCGCATGTAAATCTGAAATAACATGTCGCACTTGTTCTAGAAAGCATCACTCTATGCTTCATTTTTCTAGTACTTCTAATAGTACACCCGCTAACGCATTCGCTAATACCGCTAACACACCCGCAAATTTCGCTATTTCACCCGCATCTACTTCAAATAACGCCGCAAACGCTTTAAATTTTTTTTCAACCGCAAACACTAATTTATTCGCACCGCAAGCGGTCCTATTGGCCACCGCAAAAGTAAAAATTTTAGATTCACGCAAAAATTATCAAACTATTAGAATTTTATTAGACACCGGTTCGCAATGTAACATTATTACGCAAGCATGTGCTAATAAACTTGGGCTTATGCCTGTTAATGCGCCCATGTCTATTCAGGGGTTGGGTCCCGGTAGCTTGCCTGTCACATCCGCCGTGGAATGTCATATACGACCCACCAATGATGACGTCATACCGGATTAAAACCTTTGAAGCTGTTATTTTACCGAAAATTTTCCACCCGGTGCCCGCAACGCATATTAAAATAGATTACCCGCAAATTGAAAATTTAAACTGGGCCGATGCTGACTGGGCAGTACCTAGTGAAATTGATTGCCTAGTAGGCGCAGCTATTTTTCCGCAAATTTTATTAGATGGTAGAATACAAATTTCTAAAAATCAGCCCGTAGCATTAAATACCATATTTGGATGGGTGCTTATGGGAAATACTAATAATAATAATAATAATGATAATGATAATGATAATGATAATGATAATGATAATGATAATGATAATGATGATAATGATAATGATAATGATAATGATAATGATAATGATAATGATAATGATAATGATAATGATAATGATAATGATAATGATAATGATAATGATAATGATAATGATAATGATAATAATAATGATAATGATAATGATAATGATAATGATAATAATAATAATAATAATAATAATAATAATAATAATAAAGGTCTTTATTAAAATAAGTACAAAAGTTACAAGATTATTTTAACTATTGGGCGAGGTTTACTAATTTACGGCTCCGCGCTTCTTAAACCTCTTAGGGTCACTTGCACCAACGATGGTTTAACTTTAAACTTGGATTAAGTTGACTACCGACCAATCAGAACGCAGTATTTTTAACTTAAACTTGGTTTAGTTAAGATAATCCCAGACCAAAAGTTGGTGCAAGTGGCCCTTAAACAATTAGCATATGACGAACGTCATAATTTTCCCCGCGCATCTAACATTATTTTAGATGACGTTTATATAGATGACGTAGTAACCGGGTCTTCTTCCATATTAGACGCACTTAGTATACAAACCGAACTTACAAATCTTTTAGCTAAGGGCGGATTTGAGTTAAGAAAATATGCGAGTAACTGTCCCGATTTATTGTCGCATCTACCAGAATCCCATTTAAAAATGGGGTCTTGTGAATTTAATCAAGATTCCACTATAAAGATTTTAGGGCTGCAATGGAACCCGACCGCTGATACATTTTTGTACAAAGTTACCCCGAAAGACGGTACATGCACTAAGCGTACTATACTTTCGGAAATCGCTAGAATTTATGATATTATTGGTTTTCTCTGTCCAGTTATTATAACTTCAAAATATCTTATACAATATTTATGGACCCTGGGGTTGACCTGGGATGAAACTCCCCCTCCAGAAGTCGTGAATAAGTGGACTACGTTCAAAGCTGAACTTCCACTTTTATCGCAAATTAAAATTCCCCGCTTTATTCCTACTTTAAATGATAACATTTCTTATTTTGAATTACACGGATTTTCTGATGGGAGCGAAAGGGCCTACGGCTGTTCGGTGTATTTACGTGTTGTGCCGACAACCGCCGAACCCGCCAGGACCTATCTCATTTGCGCGAAATCGCGTGTTTGTCCACTTCGCCGTCAGAGTACCACACACATCGAGCTGCTTGGTGCGACGCTACTCGCAGAATTGCTAGATTACGTTAAAACCGCATATCAAAATAAAATTAATTTTAAAAATATTTATGCTTGGTCCGATTTGACAATTACATTATATTGGATTAAATCGTCTCCACATCGGTGGCTATCCTTCGTCGCTAATCGTGTTAGTTTTATACAAGACAAGGATACCCCCTGAATGTTGGCGAAAATGTCCTACCGCCGAAAATCCTGCTGATATAGCCTCCCGCGGAGTCATGCCCAGCGAGCTGGTGAATCACCACCTGTGGTGGGGAGGTCCCTCCTGGCTAGCAGAAGGGGAAAAGCATTGGCCAGTCAGTATCTTATCGCCTTGTGATGTACCGGAGGAGCGTAAAATATCTTTAAATATTACCGCGACCGCTGAAAATAATTTTCTCGATACTATAATTAATAATTTTTCGTCTTTTTCTAAAATTCAAAGAATTACCGCATATGTATTGCGCTATATTTATAATTCTAAAAAATCTACAATAAACCGCTCAGGTCCTTTATCTTTAAAGGAATTAAATTTCGCTTTATATGTTATTATTAAACATATTCAAACTTTACATTTTAAAACTGAAATACACGCATTAGTTAATAAATTGACTTTAACAAAACCAATGCGCAAACTTAATATTTTTCTCGATACAAATGATATTCTCCGAGTAGGAGGGCGACTAAAATACTCTAATTTAAAATACGAGCAACGTCATCCTGCGTTACTGCCTAGTAATAATCGCTTTGTACATATGTTAATTTCTTATATGCATATTAAATATCTCCACCCGGGGATCCAAACTCTACAGTATCTTTTAGTGCAAAACTTTTGGATATAATCGTCAAAAAATACAATTCGCAAAGTTGTCTCTCGTTGCATACAGTGTTGGAAAACCCATCCAACGCCCCCGCAGCCCCCTATGGGTGATTTGCCTCCCTCTCGCATATCACGTGTTAAAACCTTCTCTATTGTAGGCTGTGACCTTGGCGGGCCGTTTTCAATATTAATGAGTATGAATAGGGGTGCAAAACGCCTTAATGCCTATATTGTTTTATTTGTATGCTACGCGACACGCGCTATACATGTTGAGCTCTGCTCTGATCTATCCTCAGAAGCTTTTCTCGCCGCTTTAAAACGCTTTATCGCTAGGTCGTGTTAGTAGGATCTACTCAGATAATGGTACAAATCTGGTAGGGGCTAACAACCAACTCTTACGGTACTTAAAGGAGGCTGCGGGGGTAGAAAATATTGAGTGGAGGTTCGCCCCTCCTGCTGGGAGTCATTTCGGGGGCATGTATGAAGCGGGAATAAAGTCAGTAAAAACACACCTCGCCAGAGTTATTGGGGAACAAGTCCTCACTTATGAGGAACTTTACACGGTCCTAACTCAAATTGAAGCCGTCCTCAATAGCCGACCTCTATGTGCATTCTCAAATGATGCTAATGATTTACGCGCTCTTACCCCTGGGCACTTTTTAACACTTGAACCGATAACTTGCATACCGGAACCTAATGTTCAGCAAATCGCTTTAAATAGACTCTCACGTTGGCAATTATTGCAGCGTTTACACGAGGACTTTTGGTCTAGGTGGCACTTGGAGTATTTGCACTCGATTACACAGAGGAATAAGTGGACCAAAGGCCTGCTATTAAAGTAGGTACGCTTGTATTATTAAAAAATGAACTCGCACCGCCACTTCAATGGCGTCTAGCTAAAGTTATTGAGGTACACCCTGGCAAGGATGGTATTGTCAGGGTGGTTACTGTTCGTAGTAATTATGGCATTTTTAAGCGTCCGGTAGTCAAGATTTGTCCTTTACCAGATTTAATAGATTAATTAAATCTCGCTATTTCTTATTTTTATTTTTGTTTATAATTTTACTACTAATCATTTTCTTTTTCTTTTTGTTCAAACCACCTGGTTTGAAGGTGGGGCAGAATGTACAAACTTGTACATATTTTTTCTCATTTTTATTATTTAATTTTAATTTGGGATAAATTAACTTTATTATATTTAATTTAATTTATATTTACTTGCAATGGCTAAATTGTCAATATTTAAATTATCGCGCCCAGAGAGTTGAATTAGCTACTACGCAAGTCTCTGGATTAAATACTACACATTCAATGTCTACCGCGGTTAAAGAACGGTCGTTCTGTTTCTGTTACGATTCGTTTTGTACCATTTTTATGTATATCGCTTATATACCGCAACAAGTGCAACAACGCATTCTCATCTCATCACCGAACATCAGAGGCGCCTCTACGCAACGGATGCAGCATCACAGGGTAAGTGAATATTCACTCTCTCGCCTTACTTCTCCCCACTACCACGTTTTACAAGTTACTCTATGAACCTACAACCTATGGATATAACAACAAATTACAGTCAATTTTAACAAACAGTACAAACGAAAAATCTTTAAAAATTCTTAGAAGTCGTAGAAAACCTTCTAAGTTTACCGATTATGTTTTAGATACAGATTAAAATAAAAAAGGGGAATTTTTAAAAAATATATTGTGGCAAGGGATGTGTGTTTTATGTTATTTATTTTGTAAAATATTTGTAAATTGTGACAAGTCGAATTATTTCTATGAAATATATTATTTATTTTTTTATGACAAATTGACAGTAATAATTATTATTACTCTATTTTTTTTATATGGACTTTAATTTAATATTTTTTTTTTTTTTTTTTTTAAATTAATTCGTTTATTAAATTATTACTAAGTATAAATAAACACTAAATTAAAAAAGAAATATAAAATTAAACAAAGGAAAATAAAATAAAATAATAATAAAAACTAAATATAAAAACTAAATATAAAAGATTTCTTCCAAACGCACTTCATCAGTAATGGTCCCCAACACACAAGCCGCATTTCCTCTTTGAACTGCCAAGCTGATCCTTTGGGTAATGAAGCTTTTCGCGGATTTATTAGGAATTTTATTACTTATTTCACTAATAAGGTTTTTGGCTTCATCACCCCAAGGACCAAACGTTTCTACTGCAAAAACAGTAAAAACAAAGCGTTCTTTCAGCTCTTCGTACTTATTGTGTTTATTATTTTCTGCAATACGTGCAGCCCCACCCACCGATTTAGATGTTTGATCAACATACGAATCGGCTAAAGTGTGCCTGCACGTAGCATCCCACAATAAAGCCTTTCCTGCTCTCCAGGGAACCAAGGTAATTCCATCCACGCGTCTTCCATCACCTCTACACAGACCTGGTGGTTCTAAAACAGCAGGGTATTCTGCTGTTATTAAAGATCTTTTAATAATATCATTAATTAACCTGTGTCTAGAATAACGACCTGTACTTTTATTGCAGCTAAGCCCATGTAGGCCATAGTTATCAACTTTTTCGCCGCAAGTACAGACGTGCATCTCGCACACAGGCAGACCAAGCCTCAAGGCAATGGAAACGCGAAAGGTGGAATCATCTAAGAGATTTCCAAGAGATGCAGAAGGAAGTGCATTAAGCCAAGCACCGCTTTCAGGGGCTTGAAGAGCTAAAAGACGCGCTTTGTTTTTTGAATCTTGGCAATTCGAAAGTAGACCATCACTGAGAACCTGACAACGCGCAAAATCAAACTCCTTCTGTCTTTCTGGCATCTTTTCGGGCAATTTTTCTAAATTGCATATAGAAAGCCAAGAATTTAGAGCTAGTTCAAAGTCTGAATCACAAGAAATTAAAATATTTTGCGGCAATATTTTTTGAAGAAGGCTAGAAACATCATTAATAGACCCTAAGAAAGCAGAAAAACAAAGAGTGGATGAATCTCTAATACCTAGACCGCCAAGTTTAACAGGAAGAGTGCATTGTAACCATGAATTTGTATCAATTTTACAATTTGAAATATGACTGATAGTAGATTTTAAAACAGAATCATATTCTAAAAGAGAGTTAGGATCCAACCAACAGGGAGCGCAACGTAACAGATACGAAATGCGAGGAATAGAGAAAGAATGTTTAAGTAAATAGTAGGCAGTATGATGATTAATAGATTTCAAATTGTTAGAAAGTCGATTTAGAAAAGTAATTTTGGAGTTCATTGTTTTGCTTATTTCATTTTGCGAAAAAGGACAACCCAGTAAGTTAAATGAGTCAATGGGCACTTTTATTATTTCTGGAGCTAAAGCATTGAATTTTGAATATATAGAAGAATGCTCTGATTCTTCCGAAATAATTGAAAGCTCACATTTTTTCAAATTTAGTTTTAAACCCAATTCCGAACTCATGTTAATAATTTTTTCAAGATCGCTTAAAACAATATCGGGATCACCTGCAATATTCCCGTCATCTAAATACCATAAATTTATTTCCGAATTAATCTCCTTAACTATGGATTGAATGGCCAAACAAAACAAAGCAGGTCCAAGGGGATCCCCTTGCTGGACACCTCTTTGGGAAAGAATAAAAAGATCACCGAAAGAAAGAATTGATGATGTTTCGTAACACTGAGCAATAAAACTAAACAAAATTGGGATTTTTTTCTTAACTTCTAAAAGAAATACCTCTCTGTTAATCAAATTAAAGGCATTCATAAAGTCAAGTTTAAGGATAACTTTGGCGGTTAAATGATTATAATTTAGATATCGACGGACTGAATGCGTAGCTGCTTCAGCGCCACATTTAGTTCCGAATCCAAGTTGATTTGGCCGAAAAGTATCGCCTAACTGGGTATAAATCCTATTACACGCAACTTTGGCAACCAAACGCCGAAGGCAGAAGCCCACAGCGATTGGTCTTATGCCACCATCTTTTTTATTAAAAGCGCAGAGGTTGGCTCCATAAAAAATTCGACAAATTGCATTAGGAACTGAGCCTTTAAAAACTAGATTTGAAAACGATACAAGCGACAAAAGGAGATCTGAAGAAAACGTTGCCAGATTCTCAGAGACTAAATCTTTCAGATGCTGCGGCCTTAAAGAATCGAGGCCTCCTGATGAACCGGGTTTAAAAGAAAAAATTGCTTTTTTAATTTCGGAGACAGAAACGTCTATAGTATTTTGTTCTTCAGGTGCATCTGGGAACTTCAGGACATTTTCCGGGTTTGGATGCTTTTCCAGTAAACTCTTGTATGTTTCATTATTTTTTGTAGCGATTGTATCTTCTGAACATAGAATTCTTATTGCTCCCTTAATATCTCCTTCAGAGATTTTCGAATCCACCTTTTTAGCAAGAAAATTTGGATTATTGCGTAGATTTTCCTTAGACTTTAATTTCTTAGATGTTTTAGAATTATTGTAATTATCCAAAAGGGATTCCAATGGTAAAATTTTCTTTCTCTTCCATATATTTAAATTTTCTTTAACCTTGGACGTTAAGCTTGATTTTTGTTTTGATTTTCTACTTGATGGAATACTTAAAACAGCATACGGGAATAAAAAAAGTGCCACCCATGAATTTACGTCATTATTGGAAACACATTTGTTAAGTAAAAGAGTAAGTTCTTCGGCAATGTTTGGCCGGGCTCCCTTTGGGATTCTTCTTAAAATTGGCATTGATGATTTTAACATGGAGAAGTATTTTACTAATGATACAGCATCAAAATCTGATTCATTGTTTTCTGAATATTTACTGGTATTTGATGTTATTTTCTTATTTTTGAAATAAGATTTATTCGGTGAACATACTTCGTTTTCACTTCTCTGACTTTTTTTATTACTTCCATGAATTTTCTTTGTATGAATTTTTAGGCCATTTATATTTTTGAAATGTTTATTACAGGTACTACAAAAGGATAATTTTTCGCCAGGGTCATTTAATTTTGTATAATTTAGAAGAAGGTCAAAATGTCCATTCATAAGATTGCCAGAGAAAAGTAGGTTTATTGAATATAGGTATTTTTTAGTAGACCAAACCAAGGGAGGCATATCAAGGGTTACAATATTTTTAAATTTTGATCTGGAATTTACTATATAAATATTAAAATTTAAACTATAAATCTCCGAAAGAGCCATACATTCTACAGAAGTACCGTAGCATCCATTTTTGATCATGTTTAAACAGTATTCATCCCTGTTAGAACTAAAATCTAAAACATAGTTTTTGATGTTCTCCCAATTTTCTTTTATATAATTTACACAGTCATTTCGTAATTTTTGAAATTGGTTTTCATTTCCAAAAAGGTGATAACTTACAGATCTGAAAAGACAATTTCCATCTCCAATGATGTCTACCTTTTGAAAGGTAGACATAAATTTCGACGTTTCTTTAAAATGTCATTAAAAGTCAAAATTTCCACTAAATTATTTCCAAAATGGCCGAAATCCAATGTAAGTGGCGATTCTTCTATTTCCAGCAGAAAAAGGCGTATTAATCTCATTAAAAAATAACTCTTATTAATTTTTATAAACTTTTTTCCTTAAAAAATCGAATAAAACGTGACTATTGAAGGAAGATACTATATACTTAGTTATATAGTCTTAATAATTATTAATTTAATAATATATTTTTTTTTTCAGAATTATTTAAAGCAAATTCTAATTTATAAACGTTACTTACCTATCCTAATATAATTTTTTTAAGTAAAAAAAATCTCTAATTTGAATAAAAATATTTTTTTTGTTGGAATGAAAAGCTCGTTAAGTTGAAGCTAATAAAGTTTAAAAGTATTTTAACACAAATTTACTTTTAAAAGTATTAGCATAAAACTTGTAGAGTTATGTTCATTTACAATAAAAGATCAGGGTTCAAATTTTGAGAGAACAATATTTTAGTTAAAAATGTTTAGTTTAAGTACAAATACACATTTGTATTATCTTAAGATTTTTATTTTTTTGGATAAATCAAAAGACTTAGAGTGGGCGGTAGTATGGTATAAGAAGTAGGTATGTATTAAATAAAAGCAATTTCATTTTTAATAATCATTTATTTTAACAAATAATAACGAATATAGCTTACACAGTTTTAAAAGCAAATATGGAATTTAATAAACTTAATACATATTCTATGTGCTTGACTATTGTTCTTATTGTTTTTTGAGTTACATAAACTATTAGGAAATTTAGGGTGGAGGTGTGCAGTGGCCTAATGCGCAACATGCTGCGCATGTCCAGCCAATGCGTTGGCCTCCGTGCCAACTCGAGAGCACTAGCTCTCTTGCTTAAAATAGCGTCCATGCTGTTCGGACGTGTCGTCTTGTATCGTATTGTAATGTAACGTGATTCGATCTGTAATAATAAAGTAAGGTCCCTTAACGTGATTGTTTAATTGAAGAACCCCCAGCACCGTTTGCAACCCTAAAACCACTCAGCAACTCTTATACCTCATTAGGATTAACTATTCTAGTTAATGACCCATCATTTAGTACTACAAAGTTTTTATCATTTATAAATTCACACAGGATATTCTCATTTGGATTTGGTGCTACACTTCCCCATGATTGGTGGTATGCATTTAAGTCTCCCATTATTACCACTTTTCCCTCTAATTTGTCAGTTAATTGATTAAACGTATTTATATTGAATTTGTAAGGTTTGGTAGAATATATATTAATATAGCTAATATTTGCAACCTTAATAATTATATAGCTAAAGTTATCTTCAATTAGGTTTGGATTTATATTGATTTCTGTATATGTTAGGGATTTATGTATAAGGGATGCTATGCCCCCATACCTGTCCCCAGTTCTGTCTTGACGTATAAAATAATAAATAGGTATGGCTGCATCCATATCTTGGTGCAACCACCTTTCATTTAACATTATTATACTAGGATTTTTATCCCTTATAAAAATAATTAGGTTTGCCCTATTAGCATTAAAACTTCTCATATTCCACTGAAGTATGGATAGTAAGTAAGTTCTTTATTGTTATTAAGTACAATTTTAGATATAATAAATATTTTACAAAAGTTATATTTTGGAACACGCTAAGCATAGCTTGTATTGTGTGCCAATTGATTCTATCAATATAATATAACATAATATCACCACAAATAATTTGATAAGAAAGAGAAAAAAAGGAGAAGAACATGATGAGTAATTAACATACTTCTCATATTTAAGGATAAATTTTTTTATTGTTTTCTAGCACATATTTATTGATTTCTTTTTTAAAATGATGAAGTTTTTTTAGTTGTTTAATAGCAGCTGATTATAAAATTTAGGACCAAAAAGTTTATAAATCTTTAAGAATGGGTTTTAGTTTGTTTATAAATTATTACATTATTATTTTTATTAGCTCTAGTGTTATATTGATGTAGAATTAAATCAAAGTTTTTATTTTCTTTATGAACAAAAATGATGGAAGCTTTTGCATAGTGGAGGCGTATATTTAGTGATTGTGTTTCCAAATATAGTTGTTCAGTTGAGTATCTTTTATTTTTTTTTTATTTATTATTTTCAAAATATAATTTTGTGTAACTTGTAAATTATTTAAAGCGTTATCATATAGAGCCCCCCAAACAATTATACCGTATTGTAGTATAGACTCGACCAAGGCTTTGTACATCAATTTTATTACCTTAAGGCTAAGATAGTTCCTAAGTTGGTAAAAGAGGTAAGTAGTTTTTCTGTGTTAATATATGCCGCATGAGCCTTCCAGTTTAATCTATTATCCAATATAATTCCCAAATAAGTAGCATTTTCTGTAGGGGTAATTAAAGTTGTACAGTTGCAGTTAGTGTCAATGGCGTTTGGTTCTAGGCAATCAGCTGAATGTATTTTTAAATCACTATTTTGTTTTTGTCCTGAAATTGTAAATGCAATAAATGTGTTTTTTTTTTGTGATTTAGGGTTAGCAGGCTATTATCCAACCAACAGGTGACAGTGCTTAGTCCAATTGACGCTAATTTGTAGACAGTTGCCCAAGTGTTTGCTTTAAAGAAAAGTACTGTATCATCTGCATATGCAATAATTTTACAGTTTATGTTTAACTTAGTGATTTCATCTATATATATATATATATATATATATATATATATATATATATTAAAAACAAAATTGGACCAAGCACTGTACCCTGTGAAACACCAGTTTCTATTATTAACGGATCACTTAAAACGCCATTAACTCTAACATACTGTTTTCTATCAGAAAGATAACTTTTTAGAACGTTAAGTGCCATACCTCTAATACCAATTTTTTCAGCCCTTTTTAAAAGTATTTTATGTGGAACCGTATCAAAAGCCTTGGCCAAGTCTAAGAACACAGCTAAACATTTTTCATTAATTTCGATTGATAGGTTAATATATTTTGTTAATTCATAAATTGCCAATTCAGAATTTTTGTTATTTCGAAATCCAATTTTCCAAAAAAGTTAAAATTCTACTTTTAAGGAATTTTTCAAATAACTTTGCAAAATTTGAAATTAAAGATAGGCCTATAGTTTACCATTTCTAAACGACTTCCTGAATTATGTATGGGTATTTGAATACTCTCTTTAAATAATGTTGGCACTATACCACTTTTAAAAATATTGTTAAAAATATGAGCCAATGGTTTTTCAATAAAGGAATGTATGGATTTAATAATTTTAGTTGTAATACCGTCTTTAGCCGGGGAACAATTATTTTTAAGTTCAGAGATTTTTAAACTGACCTCCTGGGTAGTGACTTGTAATAGGATAGAAGCAGAATTTTCAGTTTTTTTGCTTTTTATTTTTAGTTTATTTGATTTTAGTTTTTCAGCCATTTTTTTGCCTACGTTAATGTAATATTTATTTATGGCATTAGCCGCTTGTTTATTATTATTTAAAATAACCCCGTCTTCATTTTGTATCGTGATTTTTTCCCCTGAGCTCTTTTTATTTTTAATTTTACAACATTCAATACCTTTTTTATATTTTTTCCTGCTTTTTCAACCTTTACTGAATAGTAATCATTTTTTGCTTTTTTTAATACTGCGTTTACTGTATTTCTATATAATTTATATTTATATTCTAACTGAACGTTGTTTTTGTTGTTTTCCCAATCTTTTTTTAATTTATTTCTGGTATTTATAGATTTAATTAGACCAAGAGTGATCCATTCCTTTATTTTTCTATTTTTGTTTTTTACGTTTATTGTTTTTGTACATGATTCTATATATGTTTTAAGTATAAAATGATTTGACATTAACTCAACTTTGTTTTCATTGTATATATTTTCCCATTTTTCATTTTTTACGAGTTGTCTTAGTTTAATATACTCAATTTCTTTTTTTATAAAAGTATTATTTTGTATTTTTTTGTTTTCTGTATTTTTAAGTTCATTTTTTGCTAATATAATAATAGTAATAGTAATAGTAATATATTTATTCACCATTATGGGTACAGTTGTACATGTGGTAAGTCAATGAGTATAAGTTTATAATAATAAATTGACAGGTCTATGCCCGTAAGTCATTAAAAAATATTACATATAAAAGGTACACAAAATATTTTCCTAATTATAAAAATAAGAATAAATATAAAAAATAAATAATTATAAGATTATAAAATATGCCAATCTTTGCACGCATGGAACTCTTCCAAACTATAAAAACACTTTCCTAAAAGAAGTGATTTTATTTTTTGTTTAAATCTCTTACTACAATTTATAGTTTTTATAAAATCTGGTAGGGAATTATACAGGGAAATACAGTTATATTTTGGTGATTTTTTAAATAAGGCAGTTTTGTGCTTGGGAATGCGAACTAGTTCACCTTGTCTTGTATCACGATTATCGCCATGTCTTAAAAATAGGTGAAAATTATTTTTCACAAAACATACACATCTTAAAATATACACAGATATCACAGTTAAAATTCGTTTTGATTTAAAAATATCTCTACAACTGACAGTAGGCTTTAGGTTAAAAATTAGTCTTAATGACCTTTTTTGCAAGATAAAAACTCTAGATACTTCAGATGCTGAGCCCCAGCCTAAAATATTGAATGCTATATGAGAATATGCAAGAGCAAAGTATACATTTAGAAGTCCAGTAGTCTCAAGTACATCTTTAAGTTTAAGGATTGCAAAATATGCGCTGTTTAGTTTTTTGACAATATTTTCGACTTGGGCTACCCATTTTAAATTACTATCTAAGGTGGTACCTAAAAATTTGGAATTAAAGGAGAAGTTTGTAATTAGATCCAAATTAGATGGGGGTTTGACATTGTAGTACTTGATGGTAACTGTTTTTGATACATTTAAAATTAGTTTGTTACGTTCACACCAAGACGTAAACTCGTTAATTACACAAGCAATATCATTATTTAGATTATCCAAACTATTGGCAGCCAAAGTAATATTGGAATCATCCGCAAAATTAATAACAAGGCCTTTTGATATAAACATAGGCAGGTCGTTAATATATAGTAAAAATAAAATTGGTCCAAGTATGGATCCTTGCGGTGCTCCAAAAAGTATATTTAAAAAATCTGAAAATACTCCATCTAATAAAAGACTTATTGAACGTCCCTGCAGATATGAACATATCCAAATAATTATATTTTTAGGGATATACATGTATCTTAACTTACTCGCTAGAAAATCTGGTTTAAGGGTATCGAATGCTTTTGTAAGATCAAAAAGAAGAGAAACTACGTGATTTCCTGCGTCTAAGTTAGTATGAACAAAATCGAGTAAGTTATAGTAAGCAGACTCTGTTGAATGATTTGATCTAAAACCATGTTGGGATTCAGACAAAATATTATTGTTTTCTAAAAAGGATACTAATCTGTTCGCGATAATTTTTTCAAAAACTTTAGACAGCGTTGAAAGAAGAGCAATTTGTCTATAATTTTCAATATTACTTAAACTTCCCTTTTTGTGTAAGGGAATAACGACAGCTTTTAAATATCGAAGGGTATACACCATAACAAATAGATTTATTTATTAGAAATAAAAAGGGCTCCAATATTAAGGGGAAAATGTGACTTAATGTTTTGTGGGAAAGTTCATCAAAGCCAAAGGATGTTTTACTTCTAATGCTATTAAATGCGTCTATTACTTCAATGTCGGTAACAATATCATTATTAAAAGGAAATTTGGGAGGAGAAAAATTAGTGTATGTGCATGGAAGTGCGAGGTTTTGTCCAAAACACTCTTTCATAGTTTTGGGAATTATTGATGAGAAATGATTAACAAATAAGTTCGCTAATTCTAAACTGTCGGTAATTTGATCGGAGTTTATGTTTAAATGAATTTTTGGCTTTTGGGTAGATTTTCCCAAACTTTTTTTAACAATATTCCACGTCTCTTTAATTTTATTATTCGAGTTATCTATTTTTGAGCTATAGAACTTTTTCTTTTTTTCTCGGATTTTAAGTTTATGTGCTCTAAGTCTATTTGAATATAATTCTTTAGCTTTAGCATTGTTACTATTAGACACAAGTAAAGAGAATGCTTTTAAATCCTTGCCTTTATTTATAATTTCATTAGTGATCCATGTTTTTTCCTTTTTGTTTTTATTTTTAATTTTTTTGAAAGGACAGTGTAAGTTAAAGTTATTAATTAATATATCCATGAATTGGGAAAAACCTGTCTCTATGTTTAATGGGAATAGAAAGTACCAGTTAATGTTTAAAAGAGCTAATTTCAGATTTTCCAGGGTGTTATTGTTTATTAAACGTTTTAACAGTAATGTCGTTTCTTTGGAATTGTCCGAATGTTTTAGATTTAAGTTTATTTTAAACAAGTGCCCGTAGTGATCCGCTAAAACAGGCTTAATTACAACACAACTGTAATTATCAGATTTAGCATTTGAGACCATATAGTCGATACAAGTTTTGCTGGTATGCCCATTTTTATCAGTGAAGACTCTAGTATACTCATTTAAAGGTGAGTTGAATTTGTAAGACTTAAATAGATCTAGAAGTAATTTAGTATGTTTACATTTCTCGCTGAGATTTATGTTAAAATCACCACATAAAATCACATTTTTAGATTTCATAAAAACAAAATCAAGTGATGCAGAAATAACTTTAAAAAATGTCTCCACACTACCTTTAGGAGGTCTATAGGCTGTAATGATACTAATGTCTTTATTAATGACACCACATACTTCTATGTGACATTCTACTGAGAGGTTTTTAATATAAGTGACTTCTGATATTGTAATGGAATCTTTTACAAAAATTAAAGATCCGCCGCGAATATGGTGCTTTCTTGCAAAAAAGGTTAAGAGTTTGTAATTTGGAAATGTAAAATTTTGTATATTATCATAAGAAATGTGGTGTTCTGTGACACATTATGTCAATGTTTTTATTATGAATATAAGATTCCAAAAGTAAATGATTATTAAGAATGCCTTGAACATTTATATGCATTACACTAAATAATTTCTCATTTACCACCTGACTGTTACAAGTGGTTGAATTTTATATAAAAAAGTATTAGAAGTAGAACTGGGACAGCTACTTGTATTTGTCCCTACATTTAAAGTGGAAGTATCAACCGAATTAGTGTCCTTACTATTATACAATTTTTTTATATGGTTTAAAATTGAATTAGCAATTATATGTTTGAATAATTTGGATGACTTACCATTTGATTCGGCATAACAAACTTTACTTGAAAATTTTGATAAAACATCTTCTAAGGCGCAATTAAACTTTAAAATATTCTGTGTAAATAAATTTGACAGTGGAATTGAGAAAAACATAACATTTGTATTAGTAGCTAATTTTACCGATTTAATAATGTTTTTAAAAAGTGGATACTGTTTATTTTTAATGTCATTTTGGCCTCCCATAATAATAACATGATCGGCATGTGTGAATGTGTTGGTCTTTTCTTCAATGTTTCTTAAAATTTCATACAAACAGGCACCCGGTTTAATGATGGACTGAATTTCAATATTTGGGTTATCAATTTTATTTCTTAGCATTACATTAATTCCTTTAGCACTTTCGTCGCCAAGTAAAAGAATCCTATTTTTTGAATTTTTATTTGAAGTAAGCGATTTACCAATAATAGTAACATATTCTTTCAAAAAACTAGATGTAGCACTGGCTGGCTTTATTGTTGTTATGATCTGAATATTTTATATGTTGTTAAAATTTTAAAATAATATTTCTTTAATATTGCGCTATGATACAATCTGGCTTCACGAGATTCGGTTTCGGAAGAGTTCGGTGTGTCCTACATTTGATCGGACCCCTCCTCGGTAATTCTTGTCGGTATAACTTAAAAGTTGTCTAGTAGTCCAAATTGTTTATACAAAATTGAATTTATGGTTAAAATGATCGTTTCAGATGTCAGAAATAGCAATTAGTTTGCAAATTGATGAGACTGAAACTCTTTTGTCGGGGTAATTAAATATGCGCGGTATCTTTGTAGATATTTTGCGCTAATAGCATTGTCAAATAAATTTAACTAGTGACCTTCTTATTGGGTATATAAACTCATGAAAAGATTCATAATTATTCAGTTTTATTCAGGGTGTCACTATGGCAAATTCAAAAGTGAAAATGTAGTTTCTGTGAGAATTTATTTTGAGATTTATTCTTGAATTAAAAATAGTTTTAAAACTTAGAAAAATTTTGAGACTCGTATTTTCAGACATAGAAATAATTTTGGACACTTATAAATATTGATAGTTTGAACACTGATAGAAATTTTGACGAATATTAATTAACTTTGAAAAATATTTTGTAAAATAATTTAAATGACTTATACGAACCAGTTTTAATATACACTAAGAAAAATGTGTAAAATAAAATGGGATTTGAAAATGATTGCGAATAGTTGGGATTTCAATCATAGAATGTTTTAAGTTAGAAGTATTTAATGGAAAACTAATATATAATGGAAATTAGAATTTAAGGGCTTTGCATAGAAAAAGGACTTAGAAGTAAGAATTGATCTTTCATGTTCTTGGAGAATTTATTCACATTTATTTAATATATTATTCTTAAGTTAAGAAGAAATCGTTTTATCTGTTTCCAAAGCGCCGTCTCCTAGAATACCCGCTCCCGAATAAAGTGATAAGTGGTTAAGTATATTCTCCGCTGGGGTATACTTTAAATACGATAGAAGATTGTATGGCCAACCTAACTGAGTAAGTTATAATAAAAGTTATAATTAACCGCTCGGCTATAACCGAAATATATACTGAAGTGGTATATATTTCAGTGAAGAATTCGACATCACTACATTAGTAGAAAAATATTATTTAATAGTAAAAAACCACTTCACAACATTGTTATGTCACTGTGTATTTGAATTTTATTTTTAACTCCATTTGCCTTATCCATTACTATATTATTTGTACCGATAGAATCAGTTGTTAAATTAACTTGAGTTTGTTTGGATTTGACAAACTTTTTAATAGATGTTTGTGAACCTGCATTTACAAAGGTATTTGGGTAAAGATCGACATTTTTGTTACATTGTAAAATTTCTTCCATAAGTGACACATTATTTGTTTGATTTCCACAATCCACTCCAAAGTTGGTCAAATTAATTTTTTGATTTAGTTCCAAATTTATTAAATTTAATTGTTGAATCTGTATTTCAGCGTCCTTAATATTTTTTTCATACATTTGAGATTCTTCGATGTGTTTTTTAATGATTAAAGTTTGCTCTTCTATTTTTTTTTCTAGTGTATTTATAAGAACCTTTTGTCCATTTATTTCCTTCAAAGCTTTATCATTGCTTAAGTTTAAAGCATCAACTCTTTTTTGATTTTGAGAACCGATTTCACAAATTCGAAAGATGTCCTGCCTGTATTCGTCTAGTTTTTTTTTCAAATTTGTTGCAATTTTCACAATTAATTTTTTGTGAATTTGTTTCCTTAAGTAAAGTGATTGTATTGTTTAAATTGCTAATTTCACCTTCAAAATTTTTTTCTAATTCAAAAGCATCATCTTGAATAAGAGAACTTATTTCTTTTACTCTTCTTAGTTCTAAGTCTTTTTGCTCAATATCATCATATAATTCAAGAACTTTCTGTTTTAAACTTTCTTTCTCGAGATTTTCGTCCATAAGTTTTGATTGGCAATTTTCTGAGCAAATGACAGTATTATCTCCGATAACTTCGATGGTTGGGTTGTTTTTAATACAACGACTATGAAAAAGCCCAAAGCAGATAGTACAGCAGTAGATTTTTGAGGCCTTAGTTTTGCAGCAGTTAAGATTTTCCATTATAAAAATACAAATATTTTCTTTAAAATTTTAAATTGCAGTCTATGGATTTAACGTCAATGGTTTAACATCAAAATATATAAAAGATAAGAATTACTCACTGATAAGCTGGTTTCACACAATGTAAACTATGATTTATTAGCTGATTTCGTTGCTATTTTGGCTTTATAGATAGTCTTTTAAGATATTTAATTTAATTTCTTTTTAACGTAATTTTAGTTTTTTCAAAAACACTTTACACCACTTAAAACCAAAATAATTGGGGAGCAAAATAAACATTACTTGCACCCGCTACCATTGACATTATATGCTCCCATGTTTTTATAGTTTTATGATCGGCAAACGTACTATTATATATTGCTGAAGAAATATTAAAATTATTATTCTGTTTAATAAACATGTGGTCAATACATGTTTTCGATTCTCTATCGACCCTAGTTGGTTTATTTACATAAGATTTAAAAACCCTTAGACGCAAGTATACGAGTTTGTTATTGTGACGGATCCGCACCTGTATAGGCGGATAGTCCGGGCCTGACGGATACAACATCCGGTGCACATGCGCAGCAGGACCAACCGCAGCCATAGCGGAAACCGGCGTACAACGCCAGTCTGCTGAAGCCTACGCTCCGAGAAATACCTAACGTCTCTGTAAACTTATCTAGTCAATGTATTAATAAATCCTACCTGTAATATATACCTCGTGTATTCTTTATACAAGCCTTACCCTCATATATCACAGAGGTGGCGACGATTCGTTAAAAAACGGGAATAGTTATCGAAAAACCGGTCGGGAAAGTTGGAACGCCGCGTGGACAAGATGGCCGGACTAGCAATCAGAATGGAAGAATTCAACGCTGAAGTCGACGATTGGGTAATATATAGCGAACGTCTATTGAATTATTTTAAAGCTAACAATATAAAGGATGATATCCGAGTACCCACTTTGTTCAGTCTTTTGGGCACGAGTACATATAAATTAGTCCGAGACCTAGCATTTCCAACTAACCCAGCCAATAAATCTTTTGATAACCTAGTCAGTATTTTAAATGAGCATTTTGCTAAGAAAGTGATTTTATGGAAAGAAAGAAGCAAGTTTATGGAGATAAATCAAGAGGAAACAGAGAGCATAGCAGAGTACTACCCTCGTCTATGCAACGCCGCGTCAAGTTGCAAGTTTGGTGCCGATTTAAAGACGGTACTGAAGCTGAAGATGATCACCGGTTTGAAAAAAGGTCCAATTTACGAACGTGTTTGTGAAGAGCCAGAAGAAACCTCCTTGGACAGAATTATAGAGCTAGCCAAGAGCAGAGAAAAGGATGGTTACGATGTCCATTTCGTCAAATCAAAAAAGTTTGAAAATAACCGCCAAATTCAACAACGTGGCAACAATGGCGGAAGTGGTAGCCAACGCGCAGGAGCAACCGGACCATCGCTGCGCAACGTCACGGATCATCATGGCCGACAAATGACATCGAGGCGGACGGATACCGGTAACAAAAGTAAACAGAGTAAATGTGAGGTTTGTTTTCGAAATCATTTTGGAAAAAAATGTAAGTACTCTGAATATACTTGTAGATCATGTAATAAAAAGGGACATTTGGCGCGGGCATGTAAAAATAAAAATTTAAATTTTATTGACGAAGAAAATGTCGAAAATTTATGGAGTTTAGGTTTGGAAAGCAATTTTAAAAATGTAAATAGTAATTTTAAAAATTTAAATGTTGATTTTAACGCTAAAGCAGACTATGTTTCGTCCAATTTTAATGTGTCAGATTTTAATTGTAATGTTTGTGATGTTGGTTCAAAGAGGTAAATTTTTAGAAATCACGTAAATATAAATAGTATGAATAAGTTTAAAGTTGAAATTATTATTGAAAATAAAGAATTTATATTTGACTTGGATACAGGCAGTGCCGTATCTGCTGTAGATTTATTAACGTATCAAAAATATTTTGATAAATTTAAATTAGAAAAGGATAATACAACTTTTAGATCTTATAATAATTCCCGATTTGAACCAGTAGGATATTTTATTGTGGATGTAAAGTATAAGAATATTAAAAGACTAATAAAATTTTATGTTGTAGATGGAGCAGGGGCGTGCATCCTCGGAAGGAACTTCACCAATGCATTCATCATGGGCATTGAGATGATAAACATGGTGCAGGTGGATGATGTCATAAAAAAACATCCACAAGTCTTCTCTGGGAAGTTGGGAAAGTTCAAGTTGGCGAAAATAAAATTGCATCTTAAAGAAAACACAGTACCGGTCTTCATAAGAGCTCGTAATGTACCTCTAGCTTTAAGGAAAAGGTTAGATGAGGAGCTGGATTCATTGGAAAAGGAAGGTATCATCACTAGCGTAGCAACATTTAAGCGATATGCAGTACCCATTACCAAGAATAGAGGAAATTTTCACCAAACTTAAGGGCGGAAAACGTTTTACAAAGTTGGATTTGTCGAAGGCATACCTCCAGTTTGAGGTGGACGAGGAATCCAGTGAGGTGCTAACATGGGCAACCCACCGAGGGCTTTATAAGGTAAAACGCTTGGCATTCGGGATAAAGGCAGCAATTTTTTTGTTTCAGAAATATATAGAGGACCTTCTGGCCGGAATAGACTACTGTTGTAACTTTCTGGACGATATTGTGATCTCAGGAAGAACGTACGAGGAGCACATGAAAACTTTAGAGCAAGTGTTGGAGAGGTTGGAAAAAGCTGGACTAACTGTGAGGCCAGATAATTGTGTTTTTATGCAGGAAAGCGTGGAGTATCTGGGACATCGCATCGGCGCAGAAGGGCTGTCCAAAACTGAGAAAAGAGTGGAAGCCATCCTAAAAGCACCGCGTCCAACATCGGTAACGGAAGTTAGGAGTTTACTAGGGATCAAGTTCAGTATAAGATGCGATGCAAAAACAGTGGTAGGAATATTCAAAGAGGACAAGAAATTGCCACTGATGTATGCCTCCAGACTCCAGAGATACGCAGCTTTCCTGTCAAGTTTTAACTACACCATCCAACATATTTCTGGTAAAACTAACCTACACTTCTGCTCAAAAATATCGGCCCACCTAAAAAAATACACATTTTCAAATGCTAATAACTCCAAAACTATTCAATAGATTTATTTGACCTTTTTTTTTATTTTAAAGCTTGAACTTTTAGCTCTTAATTACTGGAATAAAAATTATCAAAAATCTTTTTTTAAACCGGCAGCAATGAAAATTACACAGCTATGTTTTTTTACTGCTTCTTTCGATATGCGCACGGTTTGCCACTGCATATTTTTTTACAATTTAATTAATTGATTTTATAGGCCAATTAAATGGGAGTAATTTCTTTTTTAACTTTTTAATTTTCCTTTTCTCGTTTAGGAGATATACGGTTTTTTCTGAAAATAAACATTTTTGCAAATAACAAAAAAACTACACAGTGGATTTAATTGATTTATTTTTTAATTTGAAGCTTAAGTCCTTAACTTTTATTTATTTAATTTAAGTTTCTGGTGCAAACATGTTTAAACTGGGTTTACATTGCTTAAATAGTCATGTTTTTTTTACCCAATCTTTTTGGATGCAATTTAACCACAAACTCAAATGTTTCCATAAGTTTTAAAACTTATTCTAAAAGCCACACTTATTGTGACTGATTCCTTCTTTTATTTTTTATCATAAGTCTTCTCATTTAGGAGAAATTAAAGTTTTTCGGAAAAAGTGACTTTTTAATCAGTGGGCTAGTGCCACCCCTGTAAAACTGTATATGACGGAAAAGCGTCGATAGAATATAAAGATCTATTGCACTTCTATAACTTTAGCTTAAATAAATACATTTAATTAACACGTTTTCTGCGTTAGCAACTTTTTGGTTCCCAGCTCAGACTGCGTTTTGAGGCATATATGTCGAACGAACTTTGCACAGACTGTTTAAATCTCTAATGGTACTCCAAAAACAAGTTCTAACGTCTTTTTAAGGACTTTTTGCTTTTTAATTTTTTTTAAACAAAATATTTTATCAAATAAAATAACAATAAACAAATTTTAAATTTTATTAAAATTATTTAATAACAATTATAAACACAAAAAAACGTATTAGACGTGTATGTTTTTTTACAACAATGCTGTTTTTCGTTATTATTAGTTACATTACATTATGGTCAATAAAACATTCAATTTAATGTAAATAAAGTCATCGCCTATAAATCCGGCGTAAGGTACGACGTGCTCTTCCAAAATTTCTTCGACATACCTTTCCGCTGTAAGACTTCGCCTTTGCCGTCCACGTTCTTCCCTTATAATAAAAACGGGTTCAGTTTTAGCTTCCAATGACATACCTCCCCATATCATGCACGATCCACCACCATAACTAACTTTTTCTGCAATGCAGGCCTGTGCATAACGTTCTCCAGGACGTCGGTAGACACGCTGTCTTGACTCATTCCCAAATAGACATATCCTGGTTTCATCAGAAAACATAACCTTTGCCCATTGGTTTCTGTCCCAGTTTAAATGTCTTCTTGCAAACTGCAGCCTGGCACGACGATGGTTAGCAGTGAGTTTAGGTCCAGTTGCGGCCTTATAAGAGCAAAGGTTTCTTTCAAAAAGCCTTCGACCAATAGTGGACCTACTTACTGCTACATCTCTTGTTTCTTGAAGCCGTGATCTCAAATTAACTGAAATTAGACGACGATTCCGCAGGGAATTAAGCTCGATAAATCGGTCATCCCGAGCGGACGTGCACCTATGTCTGCCAGCTCCTTGGCGTCGACTAAAGGAACCTGTCTCCTCAAAACGTTGGAATACTCTTCTTACCGCTGCTCTCGTAATATTTAACTGTTGAGCAACATAACGCTGACTGTGCCCTTCTTGTAGCAGAGCTACAGCTTGGGCAGCTACTTCCGGACTTGTTTCCATTTAAATAATACAATTAAATAAAATTTTAACGAGTTAAAAAAGTATTGTCACATAAGTGACAAGTCTTGTCAATCATAAAAAAGTTAGTTACAGGGGTGGCACTAGCCCACCACTTAAAAAGTCCTTATTTACCAAAAAAACATAATTTCTCCTAAATGAGAAGACTTATGATAAAAAATAAAAGACGGAATCAGTCACAATAAGTGTGGCTATTAGAATAAGTTTTAAAACTTATGGAAAGATTTGAGTTTGTGTTTAAATTGCAACAAAAAAGATCGAGTAAAAAAAACATGACTATTTAAGCAATGTAAACTCAGTTTAAACATGTTTCCAACAGAAACCTAAATTAAATAAATAAAAGTTTACGATTTAAGCTTCAAATTAAAAAAAAAATCAATTAAATCCATTGCGTAGTTTTTTTGTTACTTGCAAAAATGTAAATTTTTAGAAAAAACCTTATATCTCCTAAACGAGAAAAGGAAAATTAAAAAATTTAAAAAGAGATTACTTCCATTTAATTAGGCTATAAAATCAATTAATTAAATTGTAAAAAAATATGCAGTGGCGAACCATGCGCATATCGAAAGGTGCAGTAAAAAAACATAGCTGTGCACTTTTCATTGCTGCCGGTATAAAAAAAGATGTTTGATAATTTTTATTCCAGTAAGTAAGAGCTAAAAGTTCAAGCTTCAAAATAAAAAAAAGATCGAATAAATCTATTAAATAGTTTTGGAGATATTTGCATTCAAAAATGTGTATTTTTTTAGGTGGGCCGATATTTTTGAGCAGAAGTGTAGTTGATTCTTTTTCAAAACGGCCCATGCAGACAAATCACGTAAAAGAGGACAAAGGCACGTATATAAACTTCACGGAGGATTGCGAAGCATGGCCGATCGACAACAAAGCAATCCGGCAGGAAACTCAGCTAGACGAGGAACTTCAGGAAGTAATGAAGTACGTAATGCTGGATAAGTGGCCCAAAAAGGTAAAAGAGGAGCTCGTTCCATATAAAAACAGAAGAAATGAATTGTCCATTGAAGAAGGTATACTAATGTTGGGATACAGAGTAGTAATACCCAGGAAATTCAGAGAAAAATTGCTGGAAGAGCTCGATGAACACCATTTTGGGATGACACGCACCAAAAATCTTGCCCGTAGTTACCTTTATTGGCCCCAAATAGACCAACAGATAGAAGAAACCTGTAGAAAATGTAAATCTTGCCTAGAGCAGCACGCGCATCCGCCAAAGAACCACTTGACGCCATGGAAAATTCCTGAAGGGCCATGGATGCGAATAAATGCTGATTATTGTGGACCAATCAAAAACCAGATGTTTCTCGTGGTTGTCGATGCATTTTCAAAGTGGGTAGAGGTATTTCCAGTTAAAAATATGACGTCACAGGTAACTGAGGAAAAATTTAAAGAGTTGATCGCAAAATGGGGACTTTTTAAGACAATTGTCACTGACAATGGAAGCCAGTTCCTTGCAAGCAACGTCCAGAACCTGTTTAAAAGAAACGACATACGTCATATAACAAGTCCTGTAGGAAATCCCGCCAGTAACGGACAAGCTGAAAATGCCGTTAAACCGTTTAAAAACAACCTCAGAAGCAGATTGGGTGACCCACGAAATAAAGGTAAAACATTAAATATCCTAACCTTAGAATTTTTATTTTCTTACAGAACCACTCCGCACTGCAGTTCCGGAAAGACCCCAGCAGAGCTAATGATGGACAGGCAGCTTAGGACCAGGCTAGATATCCTGAGAGAAAGGCCAGAAAAGAAAGAAGAAGAAGAAGCAGCCGCTCCTGAGAATCACGTAAGAGCCCAAAATGCCCAGAAATTATACAACGGAGGGGGGCAAAGGAGTCTGCAGGCGGGGGAGAAGGTCATGGTAACAAACTACAAAGATCCGAATAAAATGACGTGGTTAGAAGCAACCATTGTAAGGAAAATAGGTAATTCTGTTTATATTTGTAGGTTAGGAGATGGCAGAATTTATAAAAGACACATAAATCAAATTATACGACGGGGGAACACGGAAGAAAGCGTCCCAACCACGGAAAACAACAAAACTCGACGTAGCAGCTGCATACCACTGCCAAAACCGGCGACGACAGCCGAAGAAGACGCCCAAAATGCCGAAACACGACGATGGATAGAATAGGTCACCGCCCACATTCACCAAAATCCCTAGATTTGAAAATAACGGTTTTGCTGTACTAGAATAAAGAGCGTATACTCCATGTCATGAAATATTTTTTAAAACATAAACTGATACGATTTCTGATTGAATTAAAAAAGTTATAATAATGTTTTCTAATATGCTGGTACTAATAGTTTGGTTTAAAACTTTGTTTTCAAAAATATACGTTTATTAATTAAAGATTGGTATGTTCCCATACCAGTAAATATTTTGACAGAAGTCAAAGATTTAACAAAGTGTATAAGAAATACGTTGAGAAAAGTTGCAGATATCTGAATTTAAATTGCAGAAGGTGTAATGGTCAACATTTAGAGAATATGTCTGTAATTTTTTGTATTTGTTAAAGGTAAGATATATTTTCATGCAATAAAATTAAGTTTAAAGTTTTTCAACTGAAATTGTTATTAATAATCTAAGTAAATCATAAGTAAATAGATTCTTAATCTATTTAAAATTTCTGTCACTGAATATTAGATGGGTGAAGTCATGCAGTGGCACTACGCTGCAGCAGTGCAGTGATAATTTTATGTCATTTTAAATTGTGCTTGAAAGGGGCTATCCATATATTACGTAACGCACATATGGGAGGGGAGGGGTCACTGAAAATGTGACAGTTTGTGACAGAGGGAGGAAGGGATCTAGGTGAATGTTACGTAACACAATTTTGTCTTCTACAAAGAATTATGGCCTTTTCCTTTGGGATTTGTCTAGCTCGATATAAATATGTATTTATACCGTATTTTTTATTCCTGTAATCTAGGAATTCGGGTCACAATGAAGTGGTCTGGGAATTTCCATCCCCGAATTTAACAGAATTTAATATTCATTAATGGAGCATTTTAACATTAATATGTTTTAGATAGGGGGTAGAGGGCTATAGGTCACGGGCCATAGGCCACAGGCTACAAACAAAGTGATCTGGTTAGTGCTTGCTTTGATCATATAAGTGAATGCTCCAGCAGTGCAGTGATAATTTTATGTTATTTCAAATTGTGCTTGAAAGGGGCTGTTCATATATTACGTAACGTATCTAGGGGAGGGGGAGGGGGTTACTGAAAATGTGACAGTTGGAGGGAGGGGTCTAGGTGAATGTTACGTAAGAAAATTTTATATTCATTAATGTAGCATTTTAACATTAATGTTTTAGATGGGGGGGTAGAGGGCTGAAACTGTTACAAAAAAGTGTCCCAAAATTGTGACGCTTCCGATATTAGGCTAAAGGCCACATGCTACAAACAAAGTAATCTGGTTAGCACTTGCCTCGATCATATAAGTGAACGCGTGGTAGATAGAAAACCATGTCTGGTACCCGGACAACATTTGCTATTTCACGTGGAAGTCATTATGACATCATGTAATGATTTTCTCTGAGTTCATGAACGCATACAGATGACTCCTCATTGTAAAGTCATTACGAGATCATGTCATGAAGATCTAGCAACGGTCTACGGAATGCGCATGCGCAAACTTTAAATTAACCGCGAAATTTAAATTGACCGCGAAATTTAAAATTAAAAAAAAAGAAACACACCTTTTTGCTCATATCTTGAAAACGCGAAGAAATACCAAAAAAATTACGAAAAAATCAACCCCCCCTAGACATACACCCACACATAAATCCATTTTCAGCAAATTGAGGACACCGGGATTTTCCCACTGGGAACTTCCCAGTGGGAATGTTCTCCAAGGTGACTGAGGGCACAATTCCTCTAGACTAAAGCCTCCAGATATCTACGGCTCACCATACCAATCCGATAATGTGTATCGAATTAGCTGACCAGTAAGTTAATTACTAGTTATTACCAGTAGTATATCCTTATAAAGACAGCTGCATTTTAATACTAGTATTCCTTTATTCGTTTAAAAAGTTTAGTTAGTGGTAGAAAATAACATGTGCCGCCACCTATCGCATAACGCTGTCAAGTGCACTGAAATTGAAACATTACAGGAGCCTGTACTATTCGGCAATCGTTCTCAATCGAGTCCAGGGCAACATTTGCTATTTCACGTGGAAATCATTATGACATCATTTAATGATTTAACGTTAAATGTATACACCTCATAACAAACTCACAACATGATCACAAAATCATGAGATGTGCTCATCATGATGTTCGTATGAGTACAAAACGTGGAAATCATAACATGATGCTCTCATGAGGCCTATATGAGTTTATGAATGTTGTCCGGGTAACTGAAGGCTTAAAACATATTAATTTTATCGCGGTTTTGCTTTACTTATTATTATTATTATTATTATTATTATTATTCCGATGATAACTGGTGTTTATCTTAAATATAAATTTATAGATTAAGATTTTAACTAAATTAAAACTAAAAGTACTAGCTAGGGTAATGGACCCATTGTTCTCTTAACAGTCCTAATTCTCTGTCCAGTCTGTTTTTATACTGGTTTACATTTAATGACATCACCGTATCTTCTCCCAGACTGTTCCACCTATACACAACCCTATTTGTTATAAAATTTTTCCTCGGTTATCTTGTACAATAGAACTTTTTTTTATAGAAGCTTGGCAGTTGTACGTTTACTTCTACATAAATTATCATATAGTGGCCCTTAATTTCCCTCTTCATAGAAAAATTGACGAAATTATGCATAGGGGCTGTTCAAGAATGACGTCACCTCCATAGAGTGAGGGTTGACGAAGGGGGAGGGGGGTCTGGCTAAAAGTGTCACCTTTAAAAAAAGTTATATTTAAAAAAAAATAGTGAAAATAGGCACTTTTAGAATTTTTATAAAAACAACTACCACATAAAAGGGAACGTTCAAGTATTACAAAACGCAAATTTTGATCATTTTGGACATTTTTCTAGTTAATTAAACATATTGAAAATTTATTTAAAACGTCCCCCTCTAGGGGGGGTCTTCCAAAAGGTGACGTATTTTTTTTCTATTTTATCAAGGCAAAAGTGATGAAAGGTGACAAAGGGGAGAGGGGGATAAAAAATTCGTCAAAAATAGGTGACGTTATTCTTGAAAAGCCCCATATTATATTGTACTCAAATTTTAATAATAATAATTTGGACTTTCAGGTACTCCAAAGTAGTACAAAGCAACAATATAAATGCAACACAACTGGCGTTTTAAAATGAAAAACTCAAATATGGGGGCCAAAAATTGAAGATTCTTCTTCTTCTTCCTTTATTATGGCCTTTTCTCAGTGAGATAATTAGCCAGATCCCGCTTTTCGCCATGCCCACTCCTGTTTTAAATATATAAAATTTCCAGTCTTCTGTAAGACCTTTTCTTTTTCTTTTCCTTCTTTCCTTTTCGTGTTTACTGTTGGTTGTGTTAGCTGTTGCCAAGGCAGTTTTTTCTAATTTGTAAATATATTTGCGCATGCGCTAGTATATAAAAATTTTTGTACGTATAAAAACTTCTTCACGTGTTAGTTGCTTCCAAATCAAAATTTATCAGCATTATAAATGATTAAAAAACATAAAATTCCCTTCTTACTCCAATATAATCACATGTTCGTCATTTTACTGCACATCTTCCATACAATCACTATAAAATATATAAAATCGATTCTTGGGGCATATCTAAGATAGCAAATAAATAAATAAATAAATAACTAATACTAAAAGACTTGGTGCTAGAAAATTAAACGCGCTTAACGTATTACTAATTCCTGCCGAAAGTACATCTTACTCGTTTCACGGATGAAAAGCAACTCAAATTGAAGATTATTTATCAGTTTTAAGTTGTTCTGAAACCTATACAAGAAAAATGCATAAAAAACAAAATCTTTTACCAAGGCTTGCACTAAAACAGGTACATATTAGAATATATTATTCACATGGTACATATTTTTTGTATGTACTTTAATATATATATATATATATTACATTACATTAGAGTTGACGTGAAAACGCTGCTATTGACATTGGCCCTTTTAGAAACAAGACACAGATTTATATGTATAATGATATTTAAAACAAGTATCATAATATACACAGTGTTCAACAACTGGCATGCTAAAAATTGGGTGAAAATTACCTGGTGATTCTACATCCAAAAATATAAAAAAAAAGTTCCTAAAGAGGTTGGTCCAGAAATGAGCCCTAAGTGAGCTACAGCCCTTCAAAGATGGAATGGGGGAACAAAAAAGCACCAATAACCAATAACATTTTTAATGCTGCAAGGTGATTTTTCATTTATTATTATTATAAAACTAAGCAAAAAGTATTCTTTACCGAAACCCATAAATTTAATATGAACGGAGTAATAGCCTTTTAAAAACTTACATTTTGGGTGTCACTAAACATTTTTGATGTATTTTTACTCAAGAAAACTATATTTTTTACAAAAAGTCCAAAAAATACACTTAAAAAACATTGGATAAAAAATGTTTTAAGCTCAACATATTTTGTCCATATAGGCATATCTCTGAATAAACTAAAAAACTAATATCCGTGTCTGAATTACACTGCAGTGACTCATTTGCGAAAATGTGCTAAAAAGCGAGGATCATATCAGTTCGGGTGCGGTTCGCGTAACTCCGTCTGAGGGAATCCCTTATACAAGAGCAGCATAATACGTTTTAGGTATGAGTTAATGCAGTATAATTCAGGCACGGATAATAATCGTCCTTAATACTAGTATACATGCAAAACCTTGTCGCTCTAGCTTAAAGGGTACCGGAGTTATTAATTAATAAACCTTATTTTTAGGACAATTTTAAAGGACAGGAGCTCCCTTAGCTCATTTTCGGATCAACCTTTATAGGATTTTTTTTTTTAAATAATTTTGGATGTAGAATCACCTCTTAAATTTTGACATGCCATAACTGAACGCTGTATAATGTGATATATATCATAATATATAATATATTTAAAATATACCGTGCGATTATAAAGTGCCGAACACTTTTTAATGCAAAACTGGCATTAGCGATGAGTAAAATGCAAGAAAGCTGTGTGCGTTTTACTGGCCACCGAGCTGTTGTACGTAGCAATCACATGGGCTTGTCGCGCACAACTCTAACAGAGGCGTGGCTTCAAACGAATAGTATTTTCTTTTCAAACTGTTCAGCACTTTATAATCGCACTGTATATCCTTAAAACTCTAAATAGGCGCTGTTCATAGGTATGTTATGACATTGTGGAGTATAAGTTGGTACATATTTTTCGAAAATTGGGTATATTTTTATTCAAAGCATGATAGTAGATTATTTAATTTCACAGGCCCACAAAAAAAAGTTTTCTGTGCTGGGGTTGAGACCCACCTATTCTTATGTATTTTGGGATGCTGAACACAAATCTGTCATAAAAAAAGGCATTTCATGGGCGCATTTATTTTTGCTACATTGAAATAATAAGAGATTTTTACCATTTTAGAAAAAGTTTTTTCAGTGTAGCAAAAAAATGAGCCCTGAAGTGCCTTTTTCATAACAGATTCGTGTTCAGATCAGGCTTTCGAACGTTTACTAGCGATCAGGTGCCGTGATGTAATAACATCACATGTGAATCGCTATCCTGAAGGTAAAAAAAACGATATTTGAGTTTTTGCACAAATTGCACATTTTTTTGCCTTTTATCTCCATTTTCGCGTGAACACTCACATATTAAGTAATCATAATAAAACATTTGATATAAATCTTTTTTATAGGTCAGAAGAAAAATTAAGACAAAGAGACAGATTTTTAAGGAGGAAGTAAAAAGTCCAAACTTCAGATCAAGTTCACAGAAAAAAGTAGGCACACCCAAAATATAGAAAAATAAAAACACTTGCAAATCATTATGGTTATTATTGTTTTTACAAGCAGCATAGCCAGTAATATCAAATCTTCCACCTGAATTCAGGTTCATGAATGAGAACTTAAGAGGTCACAATAAAAAGATACTATAAGAAAGATGCTGAAGTCTACCAAGAAAGAACTTTGTTTCTAATAGGGTTGTGTGCAGTTGAAAGTTTGAACTTGAAACACCCAAAGTGTGGAGACAATTATTTTCATTAATATTAATCAGTTAAAAAATAGACTTGATTACTTAAAATGTATATTTATGTAAATTTCAAAACATTTTATCTCAAAAAATTTTTTTTTGGTTCCTTGTGCTAATTAACTCTGTACATGATGACTGGTAATTTATACAAAGTCCAATTTATTACTCACATATAAGGTATCTTAATTCATATATAAAATGAAGTTTTATAACTTTTGTATTTAATAAAATGGTCCTTAATATTAATTTACTTATATCTTTGAATACTATATAGTATAGTATAGATATGTGTCACCCATTCTGATTCTTACTCTTCCAAATTTAACATCTTCAGTTCAAAAGCCTAAAGTTTTCGCGAAAAGACCGACAGACTTGATATTATTACTTTTTTTTGTATATGAAACGTTAAGAATAAATAAGAAATATAATTAAAATAATATAAAAGATAGATAAACAGATTCAAATATTGGATGTGCGAATATACTGCGTAGTTTATTTTATAAAACAACTAAATTCTATACACAAATATATACTATTCAAACCTGTTGTAAAAATATTTACTGTGCGATTTTTTAATTTACTATCTTGCTTAAAAAAACAGACCATAAATATATGATACCATCCTTTTAATTAAGGCAGAACTTTCCCTGGGGGAACGTGAAAATATAAAAAAAAATTGAAAATATTAAAATGCTCATGTTCTGGACTTCTACAATGTTTACTTTTTGCGTTTGGTTTGGCGCCTCTGACGGAAAATTTTGATGACTTCAAAAAAGGCCATTACTTCTAAAAAAACCCTGATGGAAAAAAATTAAAAAAAATATTTGAAGACGTCACTCGCCGGCGCCCCTGTTAGCTGGTGGCCTGTAGCATTCGGTTCAATCAGCGTCGTGCAAACGTCGGCTCCGCTTTTTACCAACTGTCAATTATTGACAGTTATTCGACTTAAATTAAAAATTTATAAAATTAACCGCAGTTCTGAACTGTTACATCTCAAAAAATGAGAAAATGAGGTTCGACCATCCAATAATGGTATCTACTTTCTTATGCACAAAAAAAATTCAAAAATTTCTCTCATAATTATGTAATAATTAGTTCAAGAAACTGTACAAGTCTCCGGGGGCATGATTCGCACACAAGTAACAGGTACGTGATTTTGTAAGTTCTTAACATATGTTATCACCAAAAATAGCTTTATAAATTTCTCTATCATATATAATAATTATATTATTATAATTATGTAATAATTAGTTTAACAAACTGTACAAGTCCCCGGGAGCATGATCCGCACACAAGTAATACGTATTTTTTTTGGAAATTTTGTGTTTTAAACATATTTTTGTTTTTATTTTATATTACTTTTTTTATTTTATATTACTAATGTACAAATATAACTTTAATTCAGATCTTTTTTGATTTATTTAAGTTTTATTTTTTGTTTTAAAAATATTTTTATTTTTATTTTATATTACTAATGTTAAAGAAGAACTTTTATTAAGATTTTCTTTATTCATATTATTTTTTGTTTTAAACATATTTTTGTTTTTATTTTATATTACTTTTATTCAGATCTTTTTTTATTTATTAAAGTTTAATTTTTTGTTTTAAACATATTTTTCCTTTTATTTTATATTACTAATGTAAAAAAAGAACTTTTATTAAGATTTTCTTTATTCATATTATTTTGTGTTTTAAACATATTTTTGTTTTTATTTTATATTACTTTTTTTATTTTATATTACTAATGTACAAATATAACTTTTATTCAGATTTTTTTTTATTTATTTAAGTTTTATTTTTTGTTTTAAACATATTTTTCCTTTTATTTTATATTACTAATGTATAAGAAGAACTTTTATTAAGGTTTTCTTTATTCATATTATTTTGTGTTTTAAACATATTTTTGTTTTTGTTTTATATTACTTTTTTTATTTTATATTACTAATGTACAAACATAACTTATATTCAGATCTTTTTTTATTTATTTAAGTTTTATTTTTTGTTTTAAAAATATTTTTCTTTTTATTTTATATTACTAATGTAAAAAAAGAACTTTTATTAAGATTTTCTTTATTCAAATTATTTTGTGTTTTAAACATATTTTTGTTTTTATTTTATATTACTTTTTTTATTTTATATTACTAATGTACAAATATAACTTTTATTCAGATCTTTTTTTATTTATTTAAGTTTTATTTTTTGTTTTAAACATATATTTCATTTATTTTATATTACTAATGTATAAGAAGAACTTTTATTAAGGTTTTCTTTATTCATATTATTTTGTGTTTTAAACATATTTTTGTTTTTATTTTATATTACTTTTTTTATTTTATATTACTAATGTACAAATATAACTTTTATTCAGATCTTTTTTGATTTATTTAAGTTTTATTTTTTGTTTTAAAAATATTTTTATTTTTATTTTATATTACTAATGTAAAAGAAGAACTTTTATTAAGATTTTCTTTATTCATATTATTTTTTGCTTTAAACATATTTTTGTTTTTATTTTATATTACTTTTTTTATTTTATATTACTAATGTACAAATATAACTTTTATTCAGATCTTTTTTTATTTATTAAAGTTTAATTTTTTGTTTTAAACATATTTTTCCTTTTATTTTATATTACTAATGTAAAAAAAGAACTTTTATTAAGATTTTCTTTATTCATATTATTTTGTGTTTTAAACATATTTTTATTTTTATTTTATATTACTAATGTAAAAGAAGAACTTTTATAAAGATTTTTTTTATTAGTATTATTTTGTGTTTTAAACATATTTTTGTTTTTATTTTTATATTACTTTTTTTTTTAATTTTATATTACTAATGTACAAATATAACTTTTATTCAGATCTTTTTTATTTATTAAAGTTTTATTTTTTGTTTTAAATATATTTTTCTTTTTATTTTATATTACTAATGTAAAAGAAGAACTTTTATAAAGATTTTTTTTATTCATATTATTTTGTGTTTTAAACATATTTTTGTTTTTATTTAAATTACTTTTTTTTATTTTACATTACTAATGTACAAATATAACTTTTATTCAGATTTTTTTTTATTTATTAAAGGTTTATTTTTTGTTTTAAAAATATGTTTATTTTTATTTTATATTATTAATGTACAAGAAGTTTTATTCATATTTTGTTTTATTTATTAAACTTATATTTTGTTTTTTATACATATTTTTGTTTTTATTTTATATTACTAATGTAAAAGAACTTTTATTAAGATTTTTTTTATTCGTATTATTTTGTGTTTTAAACATATTTTTGTTTTTATTTTATATTACTTTTATTAAGATTTTTTTATTCATATTATTTTGTGTTTTAAATATATTTTTGTTTTTATTTTATATTACTTTTTTTTAACATATTTTTCTTTTTATTTTATATTACTAATATAAAAGAAGAACTTTTATTAAATTTTTTTTTATTCATATTTTTATTTTATATTACTTTTTTTTTATTTTACATTACTAATGTACAAATATAACTTTTATTCAGATCTTTTTTTATTTATTAAAGTTTTATTTTTTTTTTAAACATATTTTTCTTTTTATTTTATATTACTAATGTATAAGAAGTTTTATTCAGATTTTTTTTTATTTATTAAATTTATATTTTGTTTTTTTTATACATATTTTTGTTTTTATTTTATATTACTAATGTAAAAGAAGAACTTTTATTAAGATTTTTTTTTATTCATATTATTTTGTGTTTTAAACATATTTTTGTTTTTATTTTATATTACTTTTTTTATTTTACATTACTAATGTACAAATATAACTTTTATTCAGATCTTTTTTTATTTATTAAGGTTTTATTTTTTATTTTAAACATATTTTTCTTTTTATTTTATATTACCAATGTATAAGAAGACGTTTTATTCAAATTTTTTTTATTTATTAAAGAACCTGGCACACATATTGGGGGGTTCCTGGGCCTCAGTCAAACTGCCTCAAATTTTGTTATTTTGCAATTTCGGAGGTAAACATTAAATTAGGAAAATTGCAGCCAAATTAAATGACCAGTTTCGGAGAAAAACGCTTTTAAAAATCTAATTTTATGACAGAATTTTTGACGTATATTAAGGTTATTTTTTACTTACGTAAATATTAACTTAATTAGCCGTTTTAAGTTTATTATACTCTATTAATTAAAGAACAGGCAAGATAAATATTAGATAAAAGGCTTTATTATTATTTACTTACATGTGGTTCTATAAAATTTTTAAATCTTTGTGAAACTACCACATACTGGCATTTTCCACGTGTTTGCTAATTATCTGCATATTTTCTGTTAGATTTTTGCTTGATTATGTTGAAACATGGTTTGGTACATCGACAAATATTTTATAATTATATATTTTAGATTTTCTTGATATATATTTTTCCAAAAATATGTCTGAGGCTTGAGGCTGTCATCATATTTTCGTAGGTAAAATATATTATTGAGATTGCCTAGCAACAACTTTTAATAAATATTACTATTAAGGGTTCACTAATGAATTAAGTTGTTGATAGGCAATCTCAATAATATGTTTTGCATATGAAAATATCATGAGAGATTTGTCAACCTTCAGATATTGTTTTGAAAAAATATATCAAAAAATCTGAAATATATAATTATAAAATATTTGTCGATGTACCAAACCATGTTTTAACATAATCAAGCAAAAATCTAACAGAAAATATGCAGATAATTAGCAAACACGTGTAAAATGCCAGCGTGTAGAAGTTTCACAAAGTTTTAATTTTTTTATAGAACCACATGTAAGTAAATGATAATAAAGCCTTTTATCTAATATTTATCTTGCCTGTTCTTTAATTAATAGAGTATAATAAACTTAAAACGGCTAATTAAGTAAGTAAGTAAAAAATAACCTTAATATACGTCAAAAAATCTGTCATAAAATTAGATTTTAAAAGCGTTTTTCTCCGAAACTGGTCATTTAATTTGGCTGCAATTTTCCTAATTTGATGTTTACCCCCGAAATTGCAAAATAACAAAATTTGAGGCAGTTTGACTGAGGCCCAGGAACCCCCTATATGTGTGCCAGGTTCTTTATATTTTGTTTTTTATACATATTTTTGTTTTTATTTTATATTACTAATGTAAAAGAAGAACTTTTATTAAGATTTTTTATTCATATTATTTTGTGTTTTAAACATATTTTTGTTTTTATTTTATATTACTTTTTTTATTTTGTGTTTTAAGCATATTTTTCTTTTTATTTTATTATAATATTTCTTGTTCTTTTTTATATAAAATAATGAAAAAATCTTGCTATTAAGAACACTTTAATAAATAAAATAAATATATATGAACAGTTCCAACGTTTCGAAGGTAATATGTCCCTTCTTCTTCAGGGTAAAAATTAAAAATAGAAATAAAAAATTATACAAATTTAAAATCTAATTGTCAAAAAACTGATAGATGAAAATTAATTAAAATAGGTAAAGGTGTAAAGGTGTATAGATGTATAAGTGTATAAAGTATAGGTATAAGTGTTTAGTTAAGATATGTAAATAAGTAAAAAATTAAGATATGTGAATAAGTAAAAAACAAATTGATTATTGATTATTTGCAAAATATTTTAAATTTATTTAATTCCTATCATCCCAAACTCAAGTTTACATTAGAACAAGAAATAAATAATAAAATTAATTTTTTAGATATAACTTTATTAAAACAAGTCAATGGCTCTTTTTTAATTGACTGGTATCAAAAACCGTTTTGTTCAAATAGATATATACATTTTAATTCTTTTCAAAATAAAATTTATAAAATAAATACTATTAAAAATTTAAAAAATAGAGTTCTGAAATTAAGCGATCCTCAATTTCACAATAAAAATTTAAATAAAATTAAAAATATACTTATAAATAATAATTATCCAGAAAGCTTGTTAAATTCCATTCTTTTTAATAATAATATCACTAATAACAATAATAATAATCAAAATCAGGTAAACTTAAGATATTATACCTTTTGTTCCACAGTTAAGTGTAAACATAATTAATATTTAAAAAAAAGAAAATTATAAAATAACGAGTTACAATAGTTTTAATACTAATCTATTGTATGACAAATTAAAAGACAAAACACCACATTTTTTAAAATCAAATTTAATTTATAAAATTAACTGTAAAAACTGTAATAATATATATATTGGGCAAACAAGTAATTGGCTTAAAACAAGATTGTCGCAGCATAAGTCCAGTTGTAATAATATTGTTGATAATAAAACTGCCTTAAGCAACCACTATTTTAATTTAGGACATTTTTTTGATTTTGAAAATGTAGAAATTTTGGATAGGGAAAAAAATAGATTTAAAAGGAATTTTTTGGAAATGATAAATATAAAAATTAATAATAATACGGTAAATTATAGGACAGACACTCAATATCTCAGTAAAATATACTTAATGAATTTTGTATATTTTTTTTTTATTTATTTTTTGTCAATTTGTTTTTTACTTATTCACATATCTTAATTTTTTACTTATTTACATATCTTAACTAAACACTTATACCTATACTTTATACACTTATACATCTATACACCTTTACACCTTTACCTATTTTAATTAATTTTCATCTATCAGTTTTTGACAATTAGATTTTAAATTTGTATAATTTTTTATTTCTATTTTTAATTTTTACCCTGAAGAAGAAGAGACATATTACCTTCGAAACGTTGGAACTGTTCATATATATTTATTTTATTTATTAAAGTGTTCTTAATAGCAAGATTTTTTCATTATTTTTATTTTATATTACTAATGTATAAGAAGAACTTTTATTCATATATTTTTTTATTTATCAAATTTATATTTTGTGTTTTAAACATATTTTTGTTTTTATTTTATATTACTTTTATTCAGATTTTTATTTATTAAAGTTGTATTTTGTTTTACAAATATTTTTGTTTTTTATTTTATATTACTAATGTACAAATAGAACTTGTATTCAGATTTTTTTATTATTAAACTTATATTTTGTGTTTTAAACCTATTTTTCTTGTTCTTTTATATTATTAATGTATAAGAAGAACTTTTATTCCGATTTTTTTTATTTATTTATTAAGGTTATATTTTGTTCCGTAATTAATACGTTCACTGCCAACGGCTAGTTTTGACAGCGGAGCAATGGGTATGGGCAAGGGAAAAATAGAAAGAATTGATTAATGTTGTTAGGGGCGCCAGTTACTTTAGCTTTTACTCCTTTAGGTAAGTAACAACCTAGTGTAAATACTTAAGCTTTTCAGTTTGAGAAAATATAACCCCTAAATAAAATAAGATAATTCATTTGAGAAATTTATTATAAATAAACTTAATGAAAGCACATCAAGTAATGTATTAATATATATAAAAAATATGTGTAATTATATTAAGATATAATTAAAGAAATCTTAATAAAAATTACTAAATTCAGAAATCATTCGACTTAAATGTATAAAGAAAACATGAAGTTCAGCAAGCACCAAGAAATGTATGTAAACAGCAATCATTTCTTGCAGTGTATAAAAGTCATGCTTAAATTAGAAATCATTTAATCAAAAGTATGATATTTAATAATTAATAAATGAGATTAAATGTTTTAAAAAAATAAGTACCTAAAAATGAACAAAAGCCAGAAGGGCATATAGTATTAAACAATACTATATCAGATCTGATAAAGTTTACAGTTATAAGAATATTGAAATAAAAGAATTTTAAATATGAAATATTGCTTTCAAAAGTTTTTAGAATGAGTACTTAGCTGGTTTCTGCAAAATCCATGAGGTATGAATTCCATCGTCTCCATCTGTACAAGTCTCCCCTATGCTGATTAATTCAATTTCTCAAATGAAAGAAAAAAATATAGGCTGTCCCATCTACTTTGGAAAAATCATCTTCCAGGATAAAATCTACGATTGAAAATGTTGTCCGGGATAAAATATGCTTTTGAAAATTATGTCCAATGTAAAATTGTCTGCTAGACGGTCATATAGAATTTATCTATGCCGAAAATTACAGAACCATGTTCCAACAGAACATCACTCCATGCGGAGAACTTGTCTATCAAATATACCAAAATAAACTTCAACTTAAATTAATGTAATTCCATAGTAATGGTAATTAATGGTATAGAAATAGTAATTAATGGTCTAGTAATAGTGGTTAATGGTGCTTAATGGTGCTAAAACAATAATTATATCTTAGAAATATTCTAAGAAACAGAAAAACTTAACTTACATGTCATACTAAGTCTTCGATGTCCATCGAAACGTTATAAATGCGTAATTGTAGAAAATAACAGTTACAATATCTTCCGCATTGTTTAAATATTCATTTTCACTAACTTTAAATAAAAATACATGAAGGATTACTTCGATGATTACAGAAAATAAACACTCGTCAAAATGACACCACCATTTTGTAACAGAGTTGCTTCAAGAAGAACGAAAATCGACCTTATTCACTAGTATGAACCCTTCAGGTAAATAAAATCCTATTTCTGAACTATTAGCGACATCTATGCAAGTCATTATCAACTACAGTTTTACCGTATAGGATTCCTAATAAAGGTAACGGCAACGACACCAAAAATAATAACCAAAAAGAATATTTCCTAATAAATCCGTATTAGTGATATCTAACCTCAAAATATTACTCTAAGAAACAAATATAAACAATACTTATTGTTTATCAGCAAAACTAATAAAAATACGAACAGAATACTAAGTGTCCTGTGAACTAAGTATAAACAAAATACTGAATCTAAGTGAGCAGTTCCAGCAAACTATTTTCAACAAATTCTAGATTATCCCGAAGGAATAAGCATACGAAACTTTCCAGGAGAGACAAGCTACAGATGAAAGCCAGTGAAATCCAACCCTCAATAGACTCTGAAACATATAAAAACCAGGTAAGTCCATAGACAAATGTATTATAGAGAAATAAGTCATATGATTCTTTATTATTAAAAATCATATTCTAATTATGTTTTCTTTATGTTATTTTCAGGTAGAACTATGGAATAGAGACTTATATGGTTAGAATTCAGTTCCTGCTACAAAATAGTCCCAGATACAAAATAGTTCTGTACGTACGTAACTATTTATATACAAAATAAACATAAATTATAACGTAAGTAAACGAATAGTTTAATTAACCCTTGCTATATTACAAAGTGACGATTTATATCGTTACAATTTTTTAAACTGATATTTTATTTTATGTGTTTAATCCTGTCTTACGTAACGTAAGTCATGGTTGAACATTTTTGCAAACTGCCTATTTTTACCTGCACATTAGATTTTATTTAGTAAATGTAAAAAAAAAATAAAACACTCTTACTGGAGGATTGTTTAGTTTTGAGAAAAATGTTGTAGTCAATATTTTTATTTATTTAGCCTGGAGATATATATTTTTTACATTAAATAATAAATATTATAATACAATATATATATTTTTCAATTTTCCCTCAGAAAAGAAAAACACATGTGTCTTGTTATTATAATTTTTAATTTGCTCTTTTATTTTTCTTTGCGGATGTATAAATGAAGTATAAACTGTTTATTATAAACTAAAAGATACTGTCGACGCCGGACTCCCCTCGGAAGCTTTCCCTCCCCTGAATCCGGCTCTGATTATGGTCATATGTAAAAAAAAATCTCGTATAAATCTCAATATTATTGTCAACACATTCAATTCCTTAAGTGAAATATACAGTGCGGTTCAAAAGTCACACCTCCTTTTAACTTTTTAACAAGTTGAGATATGGAATTTAAATTTGGAGAACGTAAATAAGACAAAACAAACTATGTTTTTGCATATGTTTAATATTTACAGCTTTTAAAATTTGGACAGGGGGCCATGGGGGCTATTTTTTTAAACTGAAAGGGGGTCGTGTTATACAACTCTCTATTTGACTATCAATTTTTTGCATTTTTTTTGGGGTTTAAATAAAGTTAAAAATGGAAATTTTTAACTAAATATGTTTAAAATACACTCCCCACTAAAAAAGGTTTCTCATTTACCACCCCTGTGCGTGAAATGAATTTTTTATTATTAGATTCACTTTTAGGAAATACAATAAGATACCAATTTTCACGAAAATTACCCCTTGTCCCACAGGGGGTGGATTAATTTTTTTATTATCAGATTCAGTTTAAGCAACTACAAAACCCCCCATATACCAATTTTCACGAAAATCACCCCCCACCCCTCAGGGATGGAGTTAGAATTTTTATTATCAGATTTTGTTCTGTCGACCTCCGAAATCCCTCTACCAATTTTGAAGAAAATAATAAAAATATTTACCCCTCGCCCTGCGGGGGTGAAGTTAATTTTTTTATTATCAGATTCTATTTCAGCAACCCCAAAGCCTTTTATATAGCAATTTAAAATTTTTTGTATAAAAATATTTTATATTTCCCTATTTGTCCCCCTTGCCCTACCCCAATATTTCCCGGACAGACGGATCGACCGACAGATCGAACGAATTTTTTTTTTTTTTTGACGAAATTAAATCTGATCTATTTTTTTAATTCCACCCCCTGAGGGGCGGGGGTAGTTTTTGTGAAAATTGGTATATTGGGGTTTTTGAGGTTGCTGAAAGTGAATCTGATAATAAAAAACTCCACCCCCTGCATGACGGGGGTATTTTTCGTAAAAATTGGTATATTGGTATTTTTGAGGTTACTGAAACTGAATCTGATAATAAAAAATCTAACTTCACCACCTGAGGGTCGGGAGTAGGTAGATTTAAAAAATTGATATATTGGGGGCTTTAAGGTTGCTGAAAGTGAATCTGATATTTAAAAAATCTAACTCCACCCCTGAGGGACGGGGGTAGATTTTGAAAATGGATATATTGGGGTTTTTGAGGTAGCTAAAACTGAATCTTCAAATATTTTTTTTCTAATTCCACCCCCCGGAGGGGCGGTGGGTAATTTTCTTAAAATTGGTATATGAAACTCCAACCTCTAACTCCACCCCGGGGGGTGGGAGGCAATAAGTTTTAAATGTTTTCAATATTTTCCTCACAATTATAATTGTAGTACTATAGTAGGTATATAGGGGTTTTGAGGTCTAAGAAACAGAATTTGAATTTGTTTATCATCGAGTTAAAATAAAAACCCCTACCCCCCGGGGTAAAGTTTGAAAATTTGTATTATCAGATTTAGTTTAAACGAACCTAAAAACCCTAATAAATATTTTTACGCAAATAAAAAATGATTACCCCTAACCCCATGGATTTATAAAATTGTTATTATCAGATTTAGTTTAAGCGACCTTAAAAAGTCTAATATAATAATTGTCACGTAAATAATGAAAATATTTAAAAACTATCACGATATATTCCACGGGGTAAAGTTAGAAATGTTTATCATCGGGTTAAAATAAATACACCCCCCGGAGTGAAGTTAGAAAATTGTTACTATCAGATTCAGTTTTTATGAATTTAAAAAGCCCAATATACAATTTTTTACGCAAATAAAGTAAATATTGGGAGATTTAGCTCAGTGGTCAATGGCATCGATATAGCCTGACACTGATCTAATGATCGTGAGTTCAAACCTCACTGGCGCCGATTGCCTTTTTCAGTTAATTAATAATTGAAATTTGGCGAAGGCGTACTCCCTAGATATATTGGTTCGAAAGTCAATTAAAGCCGGTGGTTCCCTCTACTACTAGCCCACACAAGTCCTGGACTTAGGGGATGCTTAATTAAGTAGAATAGTACGAGGTTAAAAAAAAACATAAAACATAAAACATTTAAAAATGATTACCCCCAACCCCGGGGTGAAGTTAGAAAATTGCTATTATCAGATTTAGTTTAAGCGACCTTAAAAACTTCAATATACCTAGTAATTTTCACGTAAACATTGTAAATATTTAAAAATAATACGATTTATCCCCCGGGGATAAAGAATAAAGTTTATATCATCGGATTAAAATAAATACCCGTACCTCCCGGGGTGAAGTTGGAAAATTGTTACCTACTATCAGATTTAAATATTTACATGTTTTTCGTGACAATTAGTAGGAGTTTTTTATTGGAGTATTCAAGATGGCTTAAACTGAATCTGTTATAACAATTTTTTAACTCCCTCCCCGGGGTTGGGGGTAATAATTTTTAAATATTTACTTTATTTGCGTAAAAATGGTATATTAGGATTTTTACGCAAATAAAGTAAATATTTAAAAATTATTACCCCAACCCCGGGGGTGGAGTTAGACAAATTATATTATCAGATTCAGTTTAAGCGATCTTAAAAAGTCCAATATACCTACTAATTGTCACGTAAATAATGTAAATATTTAAATTTATTACGATTTATCCCACGGGGTTAAAGTAAGAAAATGTTTATCATCGGGTAAAAATAAATGCTACCCCCCCCCCCCCAGGGTGAAGTTAGAAAATTATTATTATTATCAGATTCAGTTTAAACGAACTTAAAAACCCAATATGTAATTTTTTACGCAAAGAAAGTAAATATTTAAAAATGATTACCCCCAACCCCTGGGGTAGAGTTAGAAAATTTTTCTTATCAGATTCAGTTTAAGCGAACTTAAAAAGTCCAGTATACCCACTAATTTTCACGTAAACGTTGTAAATATTTAAAAATTATTAGGATTTATCCTCCGGGGGTAAATTTAGAAAAAGTTTATCATCGGGTTAAAACAAATACCCCTACACCCCGGGGTGAAGTTGGAAAATTGTTACCATCAGATTCAGTTTAAACGAACTTAAAATCCCCAATATACCATTTTTTACGCAAATAAAGTAAATATTTAAAAATGATTACCCACAACCCCGGGGGTTGAGTTAGAAAATTGTTATTATCGATTTAGTTTAAGCGACCTTAAAAACTTCAATATACTACTAACTTTCACGTAAACATTGTAAATATTTAAAAAAAATACGATTTATCCCCCAGGGGCAAAATTATAAAATTTATATCATCGGATTAAAATAAATACCCCTACCTCCCGGGGTAAAGTTGAAAAATTGTTACCTAATATCAGATTTAAATATTTACATTATTTACGTAACAATTAGTAGGAGTTTTTTATTGGAGTTTTCAAGATCGCTTAAACTGAATCTAATATAACAATTTTCTAACTCCACCCCCGGGGTTGGGGGTAATAATTTTTAAATATTTACTTTATTTGCGTAAAAATGGTATATTGGGGTTTTTACGCAAATTAAGTAAATATTGAAAATTGTTATATTAGATTCAGTTTAAGCGATCTTAAAAAGTATACCCACCCATTTAAACGTAAACATTGTAAATATTTAAAAAATTATTAAGATTTATCCTCCGGAGGTAAAGTTAGAAAATGTTTATCATCGGGTTAAAATAAATACCCCTACTTCCCGGGGTGAAGTTGAAAAATTATTACCATCAGATTCAGTTTAAACGAACTTAAAATCTTCAATATACCATTTTTTACGCAAATAAAGTAAATATTTAAAAATGATTACCCCAACCCCGGGGGTGGAGTTAGAAAATTGTTATATTAGATTCAGTTTAAGCGATCTTAAAAAGTCCAGTATTTGCATAAAAAATAGTATATTGGCTTTTTAGGTTCGTAAAAACTGAATCTGATAGTAAACATTTTCTAACTTCACTTCGGGGGGTAGAGGTATTTATTTTAACCCGATGATAAACCTTTTCTAACTATACGCCCGGGGTATAAATCGTAATAATTTTTAAATATTTACAATGCTTCCGTGACAATTAGTAGGTATATTGAAGTTTTTAAGGTCACTTAAACTAAATCGATAATAACAACCCCCGGGGTTGTGGGTAATCATTTTTAAATATTTACTTTATTTGCGTAAAAAATGGTATATTGGGGATTTTAAGTTCGTAGGGGTATTTATTTTAACCGGATGATAAACATTTTATAACTTTACCCCCGGAGGATAAATCGTAATCATTTTTAAATATTTACAATGTTTACGTGGAAATTAGTAGGTATATTGAAGTCTTTAATGTCGCTTAAACTGAATCGATAATAACAATTTTCTAACTCAACCCCAGGGGTTGTGGGTAATCATTTTTATATATTTACTTTATTTGCGTAAAAAATGGTATATTCGGGATTTTAAGTTCGTTTAACCTGAAAGTGAAAGTTCTTTATATCTTAATGGCCGTGAAAGCTTAAAATCTAAAATAGGATGCCTCTACGGGGAGGAAATCAAACGAGATGCTACTCTATGCCTTTCTTCTATACAAAATTGGTTAAAAATTAGTAAACTTTCTCTTAATACTGAAAAAAGCAAGTTTTTGGCTATCTCAGCGCTAAGTAATGGTCAGCCCAATTTTAACAAATTAAGTATTCACAAAGAAAACTGTTTATTAAACGCATGCGGCTGTTCACATATAAGTAAAACTTATCAAATAAAATATCTTGGATTGGTTGTTGACCAGCACTTGCGCTGGGATGACCATATAGCATACCTGACCAAAAAAATAAGACAGCTTTTACCAAAATTTTACATTTTAAGAGATATGCTAAATAAGGAAGGTATTCTGCAGATTTACAATTCTCTTGTCAATTCACTTATCAGTTACTGTGTGTCTATATGGGGTAGTCTTAATAAAAACTCTTTAAGTTCCTTAAAAACCACGCAAAATTCAATTTTAAAGGTTATTTTAGGAAAAAATAAACTTTTTAGCACCAAATTGCTTTATATAGAGGCAAATGTTTTTGATGTCAAAAAACACTATATTTATCATTGTCTTTTGTGGGCCTATAACAAAAGGAAAACCTTTTATCTTCCATCCAATACCAGATTTGCACTTAACCACTCGTTGCCTGTTCCGTATTTTAAAAAATGTATGACTCAAAGATTTATTTTATATGCAGCACCAAAATTTTACAATCAGTTGCCTCTTGATGTTAGAATGATTACTAAGTACGTCCGTTTTAAAAGGGAAATTAAAAGAATAATTTTACAGGATATAATTTCTTTTAATTTACCATTTTAAATGCTGAAATTTTACGCTATCTTCTCTTATCACTTTCGTTTTACTTAATTGTTATAGTTTTCTCTCTCTCTCTCTCTCTGCTACTAGCATACTACTACAATATTATTTTTGTTAAATTAAAGTTTTTATTTTGTTTATGAATATGCACACAAGTTTACTTAGGCAGTTCATGAACAAAAATTGTAATAAAATTAAAATGTACCTATCTACAAATAAATAAATAAAAAAAATAAAATAAATAAATAAAATTTGGCAAACTTCGAATCAAATTTGTGAAACTATTAAACAGTCTAACCTTCTTACGGCGGTGTCGTGACACTAAGGCAATTCCGAAGTGTTTACAAATATCTCATCACGTTAAGACTATTGCTGCCAATCGAATATATCGTAGAGCAGGAGAAGCCCTGGTGCGAGAAAGGATAAATGAAGATAAAAGGAAGCTAGACAACGTATCAGACCAACTGTACCGCTTGCATCAGAAACTGGGTAAGACAATTGATTTTGATTTATTTCATGTACTAGATACTATAACTTATGAACACGCCCATGCTATTGGTGTTAAAGTCTCAGAAATCCAAAAGAAAAAGTTTTCTTCTTTGGATAGTAAAGAGAAACCTCCAGTAAATTCAAACACTGTTGTTAATTTGTCAAAGACAAACTTAACAGAATGTGAGATCTCTTTGCTGTCCAAAGGACATAACTTTGCCATTACACCTAGGACAGTACCAACAGACGAAATAATTTCTATAGTGGAGTCTTCCTTGTCTTCATTACCCCCGGTAGATGCAGAGATAGTACGTTATGAAACGGCTAAGATTCTGAAAAAGTCAAAACCACCTAAGTCTAACCTGACAAGGGAGGAATATTTAGCTTTAAAGAATCTTAATCGTAATGACGATATTATTGTTGTGCCTGCTGATAAGGGTAATGCCACTGTGGTGATGGACAAACTTGACTATTTTAACAAAATAACGGAACTCATAGACAATGACACATACGAAAAACTCGAGACCGATCCTACTGGAAAATTTGAACGAAAAATCACACAATTACTTAAACAATCCTCCCTTACACCTCTTGAAATTTATAATCTAACCCCCCGAGACTCCCGCGTACCAAAATTATATGGTTTACCTAAAATTCACAAGGACGGTGCCCCTCTTAGACCAATTGTCAGCACAATAGGTTCCCCTACGTATAAACTTGCCAAACACCTTGCCCAAATCTTAAATCAGTTAGTTGGAAAAACGAGGTCTTATGTAAAAAATTCCACACACTTTGTACAAACCTTATCGACAGTGACCCTGGACCCCTCGGACATAATGGTTAGTTTCGACGTAGAATCTCTATTTACTAACGTTCCCGTTCCCGATACAATAAATATTATACGAGACCTACTTACAACTGGAAATCTTGACCCTAAGTTATGTAAATTATTTGAAGCTTGTCTGACATCTACATATTTTCTGATACAGGGAGAGTTCTATGAACAAGTGTCAGGCGCCGCAATGGGATCCCCATTATCACCCCCCGCGGCCAATGCTTTCATGGAATACTTCGAGAAAAAAGCTATTGAGTCATTTCCATTAAAACCTAAAATTTGGCGCAGATACGTAGACGATGTCTATGCTATTTGGCCCCATTGCATGGAAAGCCTTCAAGGTTTTCTAAATCACCTCAATTCCCAACATAAATCTATACGGTTTACGATGGAAATTGAGAACAACGGATCACTTCCCTTTTTGGACGTTTTGGTTTACAAAACGGAAAATGGCTCAATAGGACACTCGGTATACAGGAAGAAAACCCACACTGACAGATACCTAAACGCATTTTCACATCACCATCCCTCTCAAAAACGTCGGTAGTTAATTCACTTGTTCATAGGGCTTTCATGATTTCAGACAATAATTCCCTAGACACAGAACTCCTTAAACTAACCAAAGCCTTGACCATAAACGGTTATACCAAAAAAGACATTAATAAGACCATATACAAATACAGAAATCCCAGACCCAAACAACAGGACAATAGTGACAATGACAGACAGACACAAGTTATACTTCCCTATGTAAGCGGTATCACGGATAAAATAGGTAAACTTTTGAAGAAGTCAAATATTAAGCCTATATTTCGGTCCAACCAAAAATTAGGTCAATGTTTGACTTCAACAAAAGACAAAATACCCCTGAGTTCAGAAGGCGTATATAAAATACCCTGCTCCTGTGGTACGGTTTACATAGGTGAAACTAAGAGAAAAATTTCTACAAGACTTCAAGAGCATGAGCGCAATATAAGAAAGAAACAAATTTCCTTATGGGCAGTAGCCGAACATGTACATGAAACAGGTCATAAAATCAATTTGTCTGAAACAAAACAAATATTAACAGAAAACAGAAAAATGCCAAGGAAGATACGGGAATCGATAGAAATCATCAAGCATCCTAACAATATCAATCGGGACACTGGTTACCATTTACCTGCAATATGGAAGTCTTTGATAGGAAAAACCTCGTCACGGGTGAATAACCACAACTCGTCATAAATAGTGACACAAGTTGATTCGAAACTTAGTTTCAGATTAATCCCTGAAGATGTCTCTAGTAGTAAGAGACGAAACGTCGGAAAGTGAAAATCCATTAACACGGTCTAAACCCGAAAGTGAAAGTTCTTTATATTTAAAAATTATTACGAATTATCCTACGGGGGTAAAGTTATAAAATGTTTATCATCAGGTTAAAATAAATTCCCCTACCCCCCGGGGTGAAGTTGGAAAATTATTACCATCAGATTCAGTTCAAACGAACCTAAAATCCTCAATATAAAATTTTTTGCGCAAATAAAGTAAATATTTAAAAATGATTACCCACAACCCCGGGGGTTAAGTTAGAAAATTGTTATTATCGATTTAGTTTAAGCGACCTTAAAAACTTCAATATACCTACTAATTGTCACGTAAACATTTAAAAATTATTATGGTTATTACGATTTATTCCCCGGGCGTAAAGTTAAAAAATGTTTATCTTCGGGTTAAAATAAATACCTCTACCCCCCGAAGTGTGATTTCTACCCCGGGCGTAAAGTTAGAAAATGTTTATCATCGGGTTAAAATAAATACCCCTACCCCCCAAAGTGAAGTTAGAAATTTTTTACTATCAGATTCAGTTTTTACGAACTTAAAAAGCCCAATATACCATTTTTTATGCAAATAAAGTAAATATTCAAAAATGATTACCCACAACCCCGGGGTGAAGTTCGAAAATTGTTATTATCAGATTCAGTTTAAACGAACTTAAAAAGTCCTGTATACCCAATGATTTTCACGTAAACATTGTAAATATTTAAAAATTATTAGGATTTATCCTCCAGATGTAAAGTTAGAAAATGTTTATCATCGGGTTAAAATAAATACCCCTACCACCCGGGGTGAAGTTGGGAAATTGTTACCATCAGATTCACATTAAACGAAATTAAAATCCCCAATATACCATTTTTTACGTAAATAAAGTTAAAAATGATTACCTCCAACCCCTGGGGTTGAGTTAGAAAATTGTTATTATCGATTCAGTTTAAGCAACTTTAAATACTTCAATATACCTACTAATTGTCACGTAAACATTGTAAATATTTAAAAATTATTACGATTTATACCCCAGGCGTAAAGTTAGAAAATGTTTATCATCGGGTTAAAATAAATACCTTACCCCCCGAAGTGAAATTAGAAAAATTTTACTATCAGATTCAGTTTTTACGAACTCAAAAAGCCCAACATACCATTTTTTATGCAAATAAAGTAAATATTTAAATATGATTATCCACAACCCTGGGGTGAAGTTAGAAAATTGTTATGATCAGATTCAGTTTAAGCGAACTTAAAAAGTTCAGTATACCCACTAATTTTCACGTAAACATTGTAAATATTTAAAAATTATTAGGATTTATCCTCCGGAGGTAAAGTTAGAAAATGTTTATCATCAGGTTAAAATAAATACCCCTACCCCCTGGGGTAATGTTGGAAAATTGTTACCATCAGATTCAGTTTAAACGAACTTAAAATCCCCAATATATTATCTTTTACGTAAATAAAGTTAAAAATGATTACCCCCAACCCCGGGGATTGAGTTAGAAAATTGTTATTATCGATTCAGTTTAAGCGAGATTAAAAACTTCAATATACCTACTAATTGCCACGTAAACATTGTAAATATTTAAAAATTATTACGATTTATCCTCCGGGGGTAAAGTTATAAAATGTTTATCATCAGGTTAAAATAAATACCCCTACACCCCGGGGTGAAGTTGGAAAATTATTACCATCAGATTCAGTTCAAACGAACCTAAAATCCCCAATATAAAATTTTTTGCGCAAATAAAGTAAATATTTAAAAATGATTACCCACAACCCCGGGGGTTGAGTTAGAAAATTGTTATTATCGATTTAGTTTAAGCGACCTTAAAAACTTCAATATACCTACTAATTGTCACGTAAACATTTAAAAATTATTATGGTTATTACGATTTATTCCCCGGGAGTAAAGTTAAAAAATGTTTATCATCGGGTTAAAATAAATACCCCTACCCCCCAAAGTGAAGTTAGAAATTTTTTACTATCAGATTCAGTTTTTACGAACTTAAAAAGCCCAATATACCATTTTTTATACAAATAAAGTAAATATTTAAAAATGATTACCCACAACCCCGGGGTGAAGTTAGAAAATTGTTATTATCAGATTCAGTTTAAGCGAACTTAAAAAGTTTTGTATACCCAATAATTTTCACGTAAACATTGTAAATATTTAAAAATTATTAGGATTTATCCTCCAGATGTAAAGTTAGAAAATGTTTATCATCGGGTTAAAATAAATACCCCTACCCCCCGGGGTGAAGTTGGAAAATTGTTACCATCAGATTCACATTAAACGGAATTAAAATCCCCAATATACCATTTTACGTAAATAAAGTTAAAAATGATTACCTCCAAAAAGTCCAAACCCCCGGGGTTGAGTTAGAAAATTGTTATTATCGATTCAGTTTAAGCGACTTTAAAAACTTCAATATACCTACTAATTGTCACGTAAACATTGTAAATATTTAAAAATTATTACGATTTATACCCCGGGCGTAAAGTTAGAAAACGTTTATCATCGGGTTAAAATAAATACCTTACCCCCCGAAGTGAAGTTAGAAAATTTTTACTATCAGATTCAGTTTTTACGAACTCAAAAAGCCCAATATATCATTTTTTATGCAAATAAAGTAAATATTTAAAAATGATTACCCACAACCCTGGGGTGAAGTTAGAAAATTGTTATGATCAGATTCAGTTTAAGCGAACTTAAAAAGTTCAGTATACCCACTAATTTTCACGTAAACATTGTAAATATTTAAAAATTATTAGGATTTATCCTCCGGAGGTAAAGTTAGAAAATGTTTATCATCAGGTTAAAATAAATACCCCTACCCCCTGGGGTAATGTTGGAAAATTGTTACCATCAGATTCAGTTTAGACGAACTTAAAATCCCCAATATATCATCTTTTACGTAAATAAAGTTAAAAATGATTACCCCCAACCCCGGGAATTGAGTTAGAAAATTGTTATTATCGATTCAGTTTAAGCGAGATTAAAAACTTCAATATGCCTACTAATTGCCACGTAAACATTGTAAATATTTAAAAATTATTACGATTTATCCTCCGGGGGTAAAGTTATAAAATGTTTATCATCAGGTTAAAATAAATACCCCTACCCCGCGGGGCGAAGTTGGAAAATTATTACCATCAGATTCAGTTTAAACGAACCTAAAATCCCCAATATAAAATTTTTTACGCAAATAAAGTAAATATTTAAAAATGATTACCCACAACCCCGAGGGTTGAGTTAGAAAATTGTTATTATCGATTTAGTTTAAGCGACCTTAATATACCTACTAATTGTCACGTAAACATTTAAAAATTATTACGATTTCTACGATTTATACCCCTGGCGTAAAGTTAGAAAATGTTTATTATCGGGTTAAAATAAATACCTCTACCCCCCGAAGTGAAGTTAGAAATTTTTTACTATCAGATTCAGTTTTTACGAACTTAAAAAGCCCAATATACCATTTTTTATGCAAATAAAGTAAATATTTAAAAATGATTACTCCCAACCCCGGGGTGGAGTTAGAAAATTTTTATTATCAGATTCAGTTTAAGCACCTTAAAAATTTCAATATACCCACTAATTGTCACGTAAACGTTGTAAATATTTTAAAAAAAAATACGATTTATCCCCCGGGGGTAAATTTTTATCATCGGGTTAAAATAAATACCACTACCCCCCGGGGTGAATTTATAAAAAATTTATAATTAGATTCAGTTTAAACGAACGAAAACAGGCCAAACATGAGCATATCATATACCAAAAAATTATTTGGGTTATGATATTTAAGTGTTTCACATTTAAAGGTAATATCTTAAGCCGCTCAAAAGTTAAGGAGTGTGGACTTAATTAAGTCTAAAGACATGCACTGTACGCACTGTACAGTGCGTACAAGCACGCACATGTCTGGAGTAGAATCACCCGTTAAAATTTCGGACCCTGTTTCACATTTAAAGTTAATACCTTAATTAAGGCCTATCCAGGAGCTTGCATAAGAACATAAGAATGCGATGCCGTGATTGGCTCACAAGATACATGGCGGCCCATCAAGTCAATCACTTCATCGCATTCTTATGTACTATGTTGTTATGCGACCCTGTGGATATGCCCTTAAGCCGCTTAAAAGTTAAGGAGGGCGGACCTAATTAAGTCCCAAGACACGCACTGTACAGTGCGCGCACGCACATGTCTAAAGTAGAATCACCCGTTTAAATTTCGACCCTATTTCAAATACACCGTGTATATACCAAAAAATTATTTGGGTTATAATATTTAAGTGTTTTACATTTAAACTTAATAACTTAAGCCGCTTAATAGTTAAGGGGCCCCCTTAAAGGGGGTCGGACTTAAGACACGCACTGCACAGTACTGTGCAGTGCGTGCACGCACATGTCTAAAGTAGTATCATCCCTTAAAATGTCTACCCTATTTCAAATACACCGTGTATATACCAAAAAATTATTTGGGTTATGATATTTAAGTGTTTAAAATTTAAAGTTAATATCTTGACCCGCTTAAAAGTTAAGGAGGGCGGACCT